>PVIY010005147.1:0-96716 GCA_004026745.1 Myrmecophaga tridactyla | reverse complement strand
TTAAAAATTTTATTAAGCTCACTTGAGAGGGTTAGTTACTTGCTGTTCTAGTTTGCCAGCTGCCAGAATGTAACACACTAGAGATGGATTGGCTTTTAATAAAAGGGGATTTATTTCATTAGTTCTTCAGAGGAAAGGCAGCTAACTTTCATCTGAGGTTCTTTCTTATGCGGGAAGGCTCAGGGTAATCTCTGCTGGCCCTCTCTCCAGGCCTCTGGGTTCCAACAACTTTCCCTGGGGTGATTTCTTTCTGCATCTCCAAAGGCCTGGGCTGAGCTGAGAGTGCTGAGATGAGGTATGCTGAGCTGCTTGGGCTGTGCTACGCTGTGCTCTCTCATTTAAGCACCAGGCAATTAAGTCAAACGTCATTCATTGCAGCAGGCACGCCTCCTAGCCGACTGCAGATATAATCAGCAACAGATGAGGTTCATGTACCATTGGCTTACGTGCACACCAACAGAACTAGGTGCCTTCACCTGGCCAAATTGACAACTGACCCGAACTACCACACTTGCCAAGGAATCTTGATGAAGAGGGGAGCAAAGGATACTTGGTAGTGCTGCTGTACAGGACATCATTTTGCAGGAGGTAGGCAGAAGCAGACTTCCATCTATATATTCTCTTACCGAGTTGCCTGGAGTCTAGTGTCAAATAAGAAGTGTTGCAAAAACACTGGGTTCATATGATTCAGAATAAAATCAATGAGAAAAAATCAGAAAGGACACATATGGACTTGAGAACAAATGTTTATTACTACTTAATGGGGCCAAAGGGGCAACACAAAGCATTGAAAACATCACTGGCTCACAAAAAACAGGCACCTTGTTATCTTCTTGGTTGCATTTGTTTATTTTACAAGGCTTCATTCACACATGAAAACAAGATACTAATTCAATTTAAATTCATAACAATTATAAAAGTAAACATTTGTTGGGACAATGTACAATAAATTGCACTTTTCTTAACAAGCATTACATTTACATTTATAGAGTATACATAATACATGGAATTATGGAAACATCTAATTGGTCAGGTCAGTGTTTATAGAGGAAGAGGCTATCATTAATGTTCTTTTGTAGCCGATTAGTACTGTTGGGGTAATCAGCTCCCTTATTCTAGAACTTATTTTCATTAGAGAAATCCTGGGCAAAATCATAATTCATAAAAATAGTACAGAATTTCTACCTCCTCAGGAAGGGAAAGGTAGAAGTTGGAAAGAAGTAGGGATGACTGAGAAACTTTTTCCCTCATTTGAACTAAGTAAGGATCCATGCATTATGCAAAATACCAAAAAATAGAGAAACTGATGTGAAAGGCAATTGGGACATCTTGGATTCTGGGACCACTTCTAGCTTTATTCTTGTGCTTTCATGACACCAGAATCTTTTGATGTATTGATATCCTTACAATTCAGCTTCCTATGTTTTATTCCATATATAATATATAGTTATTAAAAGTTACATATTCATGGAAACAATGTTACATGTTAAATAGTTGCCAATGAAAAAGGGAAGTAACTTAAACCTTTCATTTTCTATTCAAAGATTCTTTTTTCTTAGATTAAACTGTTCAGATACTGCTAATGGTAAACCACGGATGAGAATGAGGAGAATGGGTTATGTTGATGAAAATGTTTTTATAGCAGAGAGCAGATTCTTTTGGAGATAAGCTTGACTCTTAGATGGAAACTGAGAAAGAAAGGCTGACTGACATCCCTAAAATACTTTGCAAGCATCCGCTTTTCTTGTTACAACTCAAGATCATCCTTTCCTATTTAGGGGCAGCCACACTGAACTCCTTATCATGGTAGCTTTGAAGGATAAGGAAGTTCCTAAGAAAGGCCCTGCCTGTATTACATGGAAGTCACAATGAGAGGAAGGATGTTTGAGGGCAATTCTAACTCAGTGTGACCTTCAGCAAAGCAACCAGGGGCAAAGAGGGAGAGTTTCATACCTCACAGAAGGAAACATTGGCCACAGAAGTATTATTTGGGCTTCTGGCTCTGGTCACCATGTCTTAAAATCTCAATGTGTATTTGGTTGCATGGTACCTGGGTATAAAAAATAGGCAGGGATATTCTATATAAAATTCCACCACTCACACCCCACAAAACTTAAGTGTTCAAATCGTACAACAGAGCTTGTTCATTTATAATTGAAGCAAGAGGATAAGCGCTATTGTAGAGCTTTTTTTTTTAAATGGTAAGTTGTACAGCAGTAATCTAAGGATCTTGCTAATTAGTAAGTTTTCTTCCCTAGAAAGATGAGGAAAGCATGTTTAATTTATAGAAAGGTGTTTTGTTTTGTTTTTTCCTCAATGGTGTCTTAAAACCAGACAAAACACAAAGACCTTAGGTTTGAAGCGTGGGATAGTCAATAAACTGGCTTCAGCTAACATGAAAGAAAGCTCAATTCCTTATATTAGTTATCTTGGTGATGCTCATCCTAAATGACTGAACAACTTTTTTTAAGAATCTATCTCTGCTATCTTTTGTGCCCTAGGATTTCAGTATTCTCTTGGTTTTCTCAATTCACCTAGAAAATGAAGCCAGTAGTAATTAACTGGAAAATAGAGGGGTCAGAGAAAAAGAAATATTGCTATAGAGTAGGGAAGAATGAAAAAAAAAAGATAAATACTACTAATTATCCCAACATCAGCATAAAGGTCATCTTTTCTACTTTATTAGTGTAATTTAAGATAGTCAATGAAGAATAAATTACTGATTTCATAGCTGAGAGAAGGGAAAAGTGATATTGGTTATATGGAACGATAGCCCATAAGCCAAACGGCGTTGCTATTAGTGTGTCTGATATGTGCTGATATACAGAACATAAAGTAATTGAGGATTTCCTTGAATTAAAATATATGTAGCTAAATATAACCAATTGTGGTATGGCTTAGGATATGGGAAGCTACCAA
Organism: Myrmecophaga tridactyla; assembly: GCA_004026745.1. Taxonomy (NCBI): domain Eukaryota; kingdom Metazoa; phylum Chordata; class Mammalia; order Pilosa; family Myrmecophagidae; genus Myrmecophaga; species Myrmecophaga tridactyla. Next base: position 93,797 of record PVIY010005147.1, on the reverse strand, counting down.
ACACATGCACTGCAAAATTCAGCTTAGATTCTTTTGAGTACCAAAGAATGTGTTAAACAAGATTCTTAAGATACAAAAGCCAATGAACTGAATTATCAATTTTAATTTATTCTGCAGAATTTAATGGAAATAAAAGTAATAATTTTTCAGAATGTTGCAAATATTGGGTTTTGGAGGAATGTTTTATAATGTATAGCCTAGGAAAAAACTGAAAAGATAACACTCTAGAATGTTAGAAAATTTCTTGGCTATTTGGCTGGCTGATATCTTCTAAAAAAAATTTTAGAGAAGAATAACAATTTTAAAAATATATCTAGAAATAAGCAAAATTAAAAATAGTAGTCACCTAATGCTGGGATACATGAGTTTTCAAATAATACATGGTGATTGACATGTGGTTTGGGATTGTGCTATTATAACATATTGCATGAAAACTTAGATCACATCCCAAGATTTGAATTTTCTTTCTTTCCAATCTTTACTATTGTTACTGATCCAAAATCACTGTAGTGGGGGACAGCGTAGACTTATGGTACCAACAGACATAACCAAGTATGATATGAGAACAAAAAATATCTACAGATTGATCATAACCTTTTGAAAGAGTTAAAGGAAAATTAAAAAGGCAGAATTATCAAACTTTTGAATGTATGTACCCAGTTACTTTGTTTAAAGAAAAAAATATAAGGAACTATGAATTTGAACAAGGTCCGTAAGTTTAAAGCATTGGACCTAGAGCCGTTTTATTTCTCCCTCACCTACCATTTGAAGAAAATTATATAATTTAGGCATTCTGTGGAATGTATTAATTTTTAAAAGTTAAAAAAAGGTCTGTACAGTAGAACTATGAGAGTCACATCACAAGAGCATCTTTAATTTAACTGAACATTTTCGAAGGCAACTTGTATAAGCACGTAAAGTAACAATAGTTAACAGATTATTATAAATGATTTATAGAAACAAGTGACAAGATATAATTTTCTAGCCATTATATTTTTTAAAATTAGCTTTTCTAAACCACCATGTAGGTAATGTTAAAGTCAAAATAGACAGTCTGAAAATAATTATACCACCAATCACTATATTTCACTATATTTCAGGGTATATTTACTTGCTTAACCAAAAGGTGAATATTATGGTGAAAGATGAATGCAACAAAGGCTATCAGATAAATAACATGGGTTGCAGATGACCTAAATACTTTCAGATGAAGGGGACTTTACTTTTTTAGAGCTTAGAAATCATTTTAGAGGAAAAGATCCACCATGACCAGTGCATAGTGCCTAACCCTGGAGTTAAGATGGCTTTTCTTTTCATTTTTACTTCCAAGAGTGTTATTTTTATTTTAATTAAAACATATGGTATAGATAAGACTTAAATAAGAATCAGATAAGAATAAATGTTATTGTACAGAGCTGGCAGTAGTTTGGTTGGCATAAAAAGACCAGAGGCCTTCAAAATAGCTTAGAAAATGGAAAAATTAGTTTTGCCCTTACCAAAAGATTTCCTATAGGGCTATTTAATAGACATGTGAAATATACTTTTAAAAAATTCCATCAAATTTTTAACAATAGCTTTACCTTTCCAAGAGATAAGTATTTCTATAAAGGTTTTATATTCAATCAAACATGTTACAAATGCATTTGCATCTCTTCATCTAGAAGTGTCAAGGACAGAGTTTTAAGGAGCTACAGAAATAAGAAAAAGTTGCCTAACATTAAAATAAAATGATGTGAAGCTGACTTCTATTTCCCATTTCAATACTATGCCCTTTAACAAAGTTACAGCTATTAGTGTTTCTTTAGCAAATATGTGTCAACATTAAATGGGATATTCTGTCCTTGGTTCTACATTCCCGCTTATTTTCATTGAGAAAAATTTATTCCATTCTTAGCACAGCAGCAAGTCTTTCTAGGCTTCTCTGATGAAGGCTCCCTAAGAGTTGCAATGGCCACCTCTAACTTTAGGTTTGCCAGAAGTCACAGCTGTGTTCATACTTAGACCAACTTAGGAACTTGCAATTCCCACATGGAGCTCTTAACAGAATCTGTTAAATTACAGTGGCCAAAATGATTAATTTTACCCTGCATTTATCAAAACCTCAGTTCCTTTCACCTAGCGTTTATTCTTGACAGCCTATGTATTCCAAGGCTCTTGGCACTTCATTTCCTGATGTACCCAATAGAGAATGAAAATAAACCAATTCTCTTTGGGGACTATTCAATTTCTGTCCTTTCTTTCCCTTCCCTCTGAAAATCACCTTTAGGAGGAAAGCTGACAATGGTTTGACCAGTCCTCCAGTGTGCTTTGTCTGAGGAAATCCTAAAAAGTAATAGAGGCTTAGGTTTCTTTTTTTTTTTTTTGTGACATAGATCTTCTCACCACTCCACCTTGGAATAACAGACATCTTCATTTTATGTAAGATAAAAATAATTATGAATAATTAGTTCTAAATTAAAAGCATATAAGTTCTGAATTACTTATTTCCAACTAAACATCCAGGCATATAAAATGATGTGTAATACTATGAAGGCCTTCAATGGAGAAGCTGAAAAACTGTCAACATAAATTGGGTCAATTTAAATAACATCTCTTTGAAAAGAGTCATACAAGAAAAACGAGAACTGCTGAAAGATTCTGGCTTGCTTTCTGGCCTCCTTTACTTTCCATCAAAGGGACACCAGGAAGGATCCTTCTGGGTTTCGGTTGCTTTGTTCATTGTGCTCTTGTGCTTGGGTGCGGCTGGGACTATGTGCTCTCCTTGGGTGGCTGGGTGGCCTGTGGCAGCTGCAGTGGCTGGGTGCCTGTCGCCGTTTTGATAGAGTTCAGGGTTTTGCTAAACCAAGAGTTTTTTGCAGCTTGAATTTCATTCATAAGGGCTCCTCTCTGATGTTCAAGTTCCTAATTAAAGAGAGAAAATCAACTGAGTTATGTAAACGTTTCATCTTTGCTGACAAATATTAGAATACAGCTTATTGAAATCTGTAGAGGCAGCCATCGTTTTACCCCCAATAGACCCAACAGAGATTCAATTGGCTTTTTTTTTTGGCATGGGCAGGCACCAGGAAATGAACCTGGGTCTCCAGCATGGCAGGTGAGAACTCTGCCTGTTGAGCCACTGTGGCCCACCCTCAATTGGCTTTTTAATGTAAGAAAAAAGTTAGAGCTAAAAGAGTTACTACTGAAAAACAGACTCTCTGCTTTCTCTTAAAAGAGAAATGAAACTTCATTTCATTCCCCCCCTGCATCCTGTAATTTAGGTCCAAATTAGGTTTAGTTTGTATTCTGAGGTAATATGTTGTATTGGTGTTTAAAATCAAAAATAATTATTAATGTATGGATGAAACTGTAAACATGAATGGGTTCCAAAGACATAGCCTTTGCTCCTGAGAATTTTTAAGGCCCAGAGTAGAGGACAGCTAGTGTGGCACAGGTTGGTGCCATGATGGGCATAAGGCAGTGGGTAGAGATCACTGGTGAAGAAATGAGGAACAGCTCATTAGAAGCTTACTTTCTAATTATGTTATCTTCCAAAACACAAGGAAAGGGATTTGTCAAAATCAGCTAAAGATGAAAAGATACCCCAAAGAAAAAATGGGTGTCAGCCAATGTTCAACTGTCAAGGGACAAGGACAGCAGAAAGGACTGGGTTTTTCATTTTCAGGATTAGCTACAAAGTCACCAAGTTCAATGAGAAAGGTCCTTAAGTAAAAAAAAAATCTCAGTGTTTACTCAAAAAGCATTTGCTTAAGTTCTCACAGATATAATTTCAATTATTAAAATTTAACTTGTTATACTGATTTTTATCAGTGTTTAAAAACACATAACATAAAATGTGATTATGCAAGACACATTAATGGGTAGAAAATGTATTCATCATATCTAGTAACATCTTATGATTCTGAACTAAATATACCTAGAATACCCTTGGTCTGTTTATTTTTTTCTTGTTCTTGTTTTAACAAATCACCAACCTGGATTTTACACTTGGCTTCCACCAACTGCAGTTTGGTTTGTGCCAATTCCAGCTCCATCTCCCTCAGTTGTTTCTTAAGTGAGTCCTTCTCATCATCCGTTTCAATTCCCTGATCTTCTCTGCTTATGGCTGCTAATTTCAAAGCACCCTCCTTGCTGAAAATGTCGCTGCAGTGTTTACATGCCATCATTTTGCCCTGAAATAGCCCAAAGAGAGAACCAACATTAAAGCGCATTTAATAGGAAAAAATCACTTCCTGAAACAATATGATATAATTTTCATTTAGATGCTGCTTATTGACATCAAATGCAGGCCCTGTTTATGAACAAAGTCATTATAAAACCTGACTACCCAAAACAGGTACTGCTTTTTCTTAAAGTATCTCTGAAAAGACCCTAAAAACAGAAGGTATTATAGCATCTCTCTGAAATCAGATCTAGAAATTTTGTGGTGCCATGTACTGAGCTCTATCCTTTTGTGTCTGGCCTATTTCATTTAACATGATGTCTTCAAGGTTCATCCATGTTGCTGCATGAATCAGAACTTCATTCTTTTTTAACCTAAATCTACTCTTACAGCAAATAAGATGAATGCCCTTTGTCCAGTCTGAAGCAAATAAGTTCAAATTCCTCTTCTTGCATGCCATATTAGATAGCACCACCTACTTACCCAATTTTTCCTTTGTTCCTTAATATATAATCTAATCACACTCATCTCCTTCATTCACATGGTTCTTCCATAATGTCCTTTTTAAATACTTCTCTAAGTGAATTCTATCCATTCTTGAAGAACCTGCTTTAATCCATCTTCCTCCATAAAGCTTTCTTCGATCTGTAGTTTTTATTCATTTCGCTTTCTTTACAACTCTAATCGTCACTGCCAAACAACTCACCACTTACTTATACACTCTTGAGCTGTTTCCTAAATGTTTCATGTGCATATGTGTGTAACTTGCTCCTACAGGAAAATTCTAAGCTATTTTTCATATATAATTCTTAAAAACAAAGGCAGTCTAGTAGCTGTGCACATAGTAGATGCTCAATAAAACCTTTACTGTGTGATCAATATCAGCCCTTATTTCATTTTTATTTCAGTAAAAATTTTAATTCAGGATAGCAACCTTTTTATAAGAAACTTCAGCAACTGAGTCTTGGTCACTGTGCCTACAATGTACAAAGAATGAATGTGCTAAGTAGGGAGAGGAGCAATGATACATCAGAAAGGGAAGGTCTAAGCCCAACATTTTAGCAGGTTTTCAGAAGAAGACCCGCACCCCATACCCAAATAGTCTTGGGCTAATATTTGGTAACTTGAAATAAGAAGAAAAAAACACTTAAAAAAAATAAAGGTCAGAACAAGGTTCATATATTTAGTTTTTACGACTCAGATTTTCAGGTTAAAATATAAAAATACGAGGTTTAGTGAGCATTTAGTATGTGCCAGGCATAAGATGATATACATTATCTTATTTAATATTCAAAATGATCTTATGAGACAATTAAAGCTATCTATTTTACTGAGGACATAATGAAACAGAGAGAGGTTAAACAATTTGTCCAAGTTTTAAATATTATGCTAAATTTTCTGGGACACATTAAGTTACTAGTATGAAACCTGAATATATCCAAATAGAATGTCAAGTTTCTATACCACTGGTCCTTAAGAGTTGACTGTGCCAACATTGCTTCTTTGTTTTTTATTAGATAAAATGTGGGTTTACAGAAAGATCATAGATCATATGCAGTGTTTCCATATACTACTCTATTATTATTTATACCTTACATTGGTGTGGTACATTTGTTACAATCTATTAAAGCATATTTTTATACTTGTACTATTAACTATAGTCCATGGTTTATCTTAGGGCCACTGATTATGTTGTACAGTTCCATAGACTTTTAAAAAAATGCTTTTTCTAGTAACATATGTACAACCTAAAATTTCCTTTTTTAACCACATTCAAATACGGCCAACATTAATTCTTAAGAATACCAATCTATATGGCTTACCATTATTTTTATAGACACAATAGAGCTTTCAAATAGAGCAATGACATAAGAAACTTGGGGCAGCATATAAATAAATGCTACAGGTTCTCTTTAAAAACAAACCTTTTATAATTTAGTAGAAGAATCAGTTTTACTCAACATATATTTTCCAGCAAGTTCTATATTCTCCATGGTATTTACTGTTTTAAAAAAGTGATGGAATGATCCTACTGAATCCCAAATTGAATCCACGCCAATTCAAGGACAGTCAGACGTGGGTTAATGAGGGTTACCAAATTTCCTCTATCAAAGAATAGGAACAAACCTATGTGGCTCAGAGGGCTCTCGTGACAATACTCAAATCCTATTCCCCTTCCTGCTACCTGCCTCTCCCCATTTTATGGGAGCATAATCTTACAGCTGGCAGGGAAGAAGACACCCAGAACAGCGGTGTCCTTTTCTTGGTACTTCCTAAACCATTTAGGTTTAGGAAGCTGGGGTGGGGGCGAGGGGCATGATGTCTACAAAGCTGTCCCGCTAGTGGCAGCATCACATATTGGGATATCCCTATGAGCACTCACTAAATTTGTGTCAATTCAGAAGAAATTATATCTCACTCTTCCTTACCTTTACCACTTCCAGCTCCTCCTTGCTGGCTGCTTGCTGTTTTTCCAGCCTGGTACTCAACTGGGAACAAATCTAAGGGAAAGGAAAAAGAGAGTTTTTTTTTAAACTAGAAAAGCAAATGACTCTTGCAGCAACTGCACCTTAGTGTTTATATTAACTCATATATTAATCTAACATCTTTGAACCTAGAAGAAATTTCACAAATTAGCAGCACAGCAAATGCCAGTCATTTCTGTAATGAGAAGGAGAAAACCTGAGAGAGTTCCATTTGAGAAACACACTATTTTAATTAGCCAGAAAAGATACAGATTTGTTTGTGTTTGTTTGTTTGTTCTAGCATTGTCCTTCGGTAACCAGTGACAGTAAAATCAAGTTCAAGTTCACCTTGAAATCAACCTACAGAATTTTTGCTGAGTATCTATTTTGGTGTGCAAGGTAATATTCTGGGGATCTGATGAAAAGAATTCTGAACCAGATATGTCTCCTGTCTACAGCTGCAGAAGAGTCTTTGTTTTCAACCACAGAAGTTTCCTTAAGAAGTGATAGAGTGAATAAAACAAAGTTAAAATGACAAGAAAATAACACTCACCAAGTAATTTGGCAACATAGCAATATATAAAAGCTTAGGAGCTGGAGTGCAATTTGGGCTAAAAGTGTATATGGTTGATCTGTATTATCAAAACAAACTCAAAAGAATCCCAGTCTGCTCAAGTTTAGCTTTGAGCCTGCTTGATAAGATTTTAGTCCCCAATTTTACCAGATCCAAACCTGGGAAACGTTTAATAGGACTATTTTACAAGCCATATGCCCTGTTGAAATGAAACAAAATAATTTTGAAATACAGCCAGAAATAGACAATTACAACTATAGAATGCATTTACATTGTATTTTCTGCAAATCTTCAAACAGATAGGGCTGCTGCCTTTTACATTACCTGAAGTAACTGCCAGGTTATATTCAAGAACAGTCTCAAGGATTACTATTTGAAGAGTACTGCATAGGGCAGCCACTCATGGCCTAATGTGCATTTATAGTGATGGTAAATTCAATAATACATGATCTTGCATGTACCTTGTATTGGTTAATGTCTACCATTGCTTCACCCAATCAGCCAAGTTCAAAATCTCAGGATCACACCTTCAATGCCTTCCTTTATCGAGTAAGAAATTACTATCTTTTGCTCTTCACTATTTTTACTACCACTTATTTTAGGTGAGGGCCCTATTTTTTTTTTCACCTGTCTGTGTATTTGCCCATGTCTCTACTTGGTTCCATATTCTTTATTGAGATAGATTAGTGCCAACATTATGTCTCTGATCACATTCCTGTCCTGTTCAAAAATTCCTACTGCCTACAGAATAGAATCTAAATTTCTCAACCTAGCCCTGAAGACCTTCCTTGATCTGGGCTTCAACCCACCTTTCTTCTCTGTACTAAAATCTCTTACCAAACAAAACTATTTTCTGTTGACTAACCTACTTCCGTGCCTTTGCACGTGCTGTTCCCCTTCTCCCACCATGTCCATCCTCTCCTTCTCCATCTCCACATATGCCAATCTCGCTTAGCCTTGGAAGCGCAGTTCAAATCAACACATCTCCAGGAAGGGTTTCTTCATTTCACACATGTAATAAGTTCCCTTTCCTCTTATTTATGTATAGGCATTATCTCCCCTTTACGATATAAGTTTCTGGAGGAGAGGAACAGAATTGAATGAAATCTTTTTGTTCCACAAAGTATCAAGCCTTGCACACAGTAGGCATGAAATAAACATTTGTTGATTATCATAGAAGAGAGTAAGACAGTTTTGAAGACTTGTTACTAAGCAATCATCCATGAAGGTGAGGAATCCTTATGGAAAAATATTCATAATGTATGAAGGAACTAAAGTTAGTTCCAAGAAATAGCATGAGCTATATAATTAACATTTTAATTAGCACTATTTTAATTTATATAGCAGCAATGAATACTCAACCTATTATAATGATTATCCCTAGTTGGTAAGATTAAGGAGGTTTGTTTTCTTTGTGCTTCTCAGCACTTTCCTAATTTTCCATAATGAACATAAATTTCAATTACAAGCAGGAACACAAGTTTGAAAAGCCAAAAGAGTGAGCATCAGATTTCAAACTCCTATGTGATGCAGGATGCCCCAGGAAAATCCACAAATTAGAAGATGGCATAGGGAGCCTTAATTACTTCTGGAAATGTGGAACTTATACAGTGCCACTGAGGGTCTCTCAGCAATAACGATACTTTGCCATGTTCCAGCATGACCAAGAGGGACAGGAAGATACCATTGGGAATGGGAGATTTCTGGGACCACCCTGGTGACAGATCCCAAAATATTCTCAAGGGGACAGAACTCTCTTTTGAAAGGGTATTTTAAGGTTCACAACAGAAAATTTCCTGCTAGCACTGCTGGCCCACAGGCGGTAAGACCACATAGACTTTTCAGAAAAAGAGTTCCCATATTCTGAACTATGACAGCAAACAACAAATTAGCTATTGCCGTTTGAATACAATCTCTAGATTTTAGTCCTTGGCAAAGAGGCAAATGTTACCAGTGTCATCTATTGGAGATTCGCTTCTGAGCAGGATACAAACAGGATCCCAAAGACAATAATAAGGTTTCTACTACCTCTAAATCTACCAAACATTGCAAACAGATTGTTTTGCTCAATGAGGCTTGCCAGCTATCAGCAACAATGTCCAACCATTGTCTACTTCTGAGGAGAGAGTGGGCCTCCAAATTGAACGAATGGGCAGTCATTTTTCTGGAAACTCTAAGAGCAAAAATATCATTTTTCCCAAGGAGAAACAATAAAAACAACAACAACAAAAAAGCTTCCAGAATAACAAAACCCACAGTGGCACATTACCTGTTTATACTCTGCAATGATAGCTGTAGTTTTCTTTATTTCATAGTCTGCCTTCTCTAGCTGTTTCCTGAAGACTTCTTTTAGCTAGAAAACGTAAGAATGAGAGATATCAAGACTCAGCCAAAATCTTAATAAATCTTCACAAGCATCTGCATTTAAGTCTGCTTGATTCATAGTCAATGACAATGTTAATAACTGCACTGGTTTTCCCCACTGAAACTGCATCTTGATAATCTGAATGACGTAGTCATTTTCAGAGACACAGAAATTTCTTTTTTTCTTCTAAAGTATATAAGACATGTGAGCAACCCTCTTATAAAACTGCTTATGCTTACTACTTACTTCATAAACATATTGCTAATTTTAAGTGTTCATTCAGAAGCTATCTTTATTCTTGTAAGAATCTAAAAACAAAACTTAAAGGCAACACTGAATACTAAATGTTTGACTCTTGATGCTATATTATAAATTACTCAAAAAAAAAAAAAAACAGGACTTCTTATTCACAGCCCCCTACCATTGCTGCTGTTACCTCTTTGAAGGTAAGAAAAAGAGGCTTTGGGTACTGGAGTCAGAAAAAGATGAAGATAAGGGCCCTCGGGAAGGACAGGAGATTCAGGGGCCAAAGGAACAGTGATTTTAGAAAGAGCTAAAGTCGCATATAATGCAGGTGCTTGTGACAGCCACTGAAATGTTAAATTGTAACAATTACATGCTTAAAAACACAATTATTTCTGTGGTTTAGTAGCTCTAAAAGCCTAGGTACAGGGGAAAAATAAGGCAATGAAAAAGCTCAGGTACCACCAGATAAAAAGGAAAGAATTCAATTCTGCTAAGTTGGTGACCAAATAATGAAAAAAAAAAAAAACACAACTATTTAACTTTTAAGTACATACTCAGAACAGATGAATTCTTCGCTGCAGCATCCCAAATTATTAATGGGGTAAACTCTGTATTAGCTAATCAGTAAATTGATATAATTTATAATCGGACACTTTATCATTAGAAGATTTCTGAAATCTCTTCCTATCTGCCACATTCTAAAAGCAATTTGTAGTTTATACTGATTCAAACTTAATTGTTTATATTAGCCTCTATTCTCTAGCTTACATAAGTAAAGGACATAAACAATAATCATCCTTCTCCTGCGATAATGTCCCATCAACTTCAGTAACTTAGCTAGCTGAGAGACTTTGAACAAGTGCTGATTTCTCTACAATGTAGTTTCCTCATGTGACAAATGAGGAGAATTATCTCTAACTCATAAGGGCATCAGAATGATTAAAGGAGGAAACAAGTACTCAAGGGCCATGATATGTCCAGGGAACCAAGGGGCAGGTAGAGCATGGGAAATTGAAATTTATTCCCAATAGCTTTCATCCAAAGTAGTGAAGGCAAGAGGTAAAGGAGAAGGAAAAAAAAAAACACGCATCCAGAGGCCTAGAGAATCCAAAACTAGATAATCAATGAAATGGTGAGTTGGAAAACAAAATTGGGGGCCAAAGTAAATGCCAGACTCATTTAATCATTTTAGAATGGAATTTTAAAAATTGCTGAACACTTTTATGAACCCTGAAAGGTACTAAGTGAACTAAATGAAACAGCCCTCTTTGTGTGTAACTTTACTGTAACCTTTTCTGGTTGCTTGGACGTAGGTCTTTGAAATGTTTTGTGACTTGTTACATATTTAATATTGTAGATGCCTCAGAATAGAATTCAATAAAATTAAAATTAATTAACTATAATTTAAGAGGTTTCCTCATTTTGTAAGTTAGTTGTATTAGTAAAATTCAAACAAGCTCCTGGCAGTGGACTTCATCCAGTTATGAAGAAAATCTAACGTAATCCACTCTGTGGCAGGCCCCTGGCTGTGACTGACAGGCCTGGAGAACACTGGTGATGCAGCCAGCTCTTCCTCAGGGAAGCTAGTAATCTCAGCCCCTTTGGCTGAGAGGCCCCCTCCTATCACCTACTCTGTACTCTTTTGCAATGGTGGTTCTTCCAAATGATTAGCCTCACAAGTCATATGAAGACTGGAGGGTGCACATTTCAAGGCTGGTGCCCAAAAGGCTTCTTTTTATGCTCTGAGGGAATACGAGGTTTGAGAGCTCTGCCAGGAACATTAGGCATCTTTCTAAGGCATGAGTCGGGAAAATTACGCTTGGCAGCTTGAGACAGAAACTGTATGGAAACTCCCAGCAGAGATGTCTATGGGCTTTCAGCATAACAATCTTCATAAACTACTTAAGAAAAGTCAATTATCTTGGAGATACAACATACAATTCATAGACTTGTAAAAGTTCTTGGATCATAATTCAAAGTTACTAAACTTAGACAAAACTTGACATTCTTGCTAGACATCTCAAAGGCAAACTCTTAAAAGCTGTAAAAGGGTAGAAAGGCTGCATCCTCTTCTGATATCCTTTAAGAGAAGTGTCATGACTCATGACTTATATGGATCCACATCACTCTTGATTTTGAATAAGTTTAATTTTACTTCTTGTTTATTTTATAGCATTACTCTTCTCCATATCAGTGTACCTATGTAAAGAAAAGCCCACATATGTCTTTTACCTGGGCAGTCTCTTCCTCTTGCTTCCTCTTCTCTTCCTCAGTCTCCACCAGCCTCTGTTTGGTCAGTAGGAGCTCTTTATTCAATACATCTGCCTTGTCTTCTGCCTGCAAATAAGGCACATGCAGTCATAAAGAGGGTGAAGAAAGTATGTGTATCGGGAATGTCCAAACCATTCCCAGTTTTTAGATATTGTTCTAACATATAAACCATTCTTCTCCCTCCTAGCTCATTGAGCAGTGGCTGCCTTCATTGAATGCCAGCTATGTACCAGGCACTTTGCAGACATTATCTTTAATCATTTTATAACACTAATTATTTTACAGATAATGAAAGTGGGTTTAAAGAAATCAACCGGAGTAGGGTCACACATCTAATATCAGAACTGTGATCTGAATACAGACTTGAGTGACATCAAAGCTCATGCTCTTTCTAAATGTGTGATACATTTTCAAATGTCACAACAGCACTTAGAGTCTTTGTACATGAACGTGATGAAGGAGCGGAGCCTTATACAGAAGCTTCTGGGGAGAGAGGATAAGCAGACAGGCTGATCTACAGAGAACAGTTAGATGAGAAAATTTAAAAAACTAGCTGAGGTAAACTGGCTCATGAGGCCCCTCACACAAGACAGCAGGTACAGTGAGGAGAAATTAAGAAAAGAAACAAATGGTAAGACACCCAGGAGAAAGGCTGAAGTATGGACCAAGAACCCAGACAGAAGAGACCATATTTCTGGAATGGCCAGGAAGAATTCAGAGAGGGTACTCATTTTAACTTGGATACAGAACTAAAATTAACTATGAAAACACGGTGCGTATATTTAACTTAGCTAACGTGTATATTTTACATCCCAGGGTCCTCATCTCATCCTCTAGGGCTTGGCTTCAAATTTACTTCCTGAGAGAAGCACGCCCTGAGCCTGCCCCCAACTCACCCCCAACTAAATTAGCTCACCTGTTTAAAACTCTTAGATTTTCCTTCATAGAGCAATCTATAATGACAAATTACACGAGTGCTTTATTTGCTTTGCCTTAAACTACAGGATATAAGGACCATGTCTCTTTTGCTTATCGTTGTATTCCCAGCACCAAGCCCAGTGTCTGGCAAAGCACAGACATTCCAGTAACTATTTGGTGAGTGAACAGATGTGGCTCTCTAAGTCTAACTTATAGAAACAGACTGTGCTGCGGGGATGTGGAGGTGGCAGTGGGCCACAGGATGAGCTGAGCAGAGGCAGCCACAGATGAAGAGGAGAAGCAGCTATTTCAAGAAGCTGTCCCTGGCTGACAGCAGCAAAACGTTATCCAAGTAATCATGAAATCTGGACCGGTTGCCTTCTGTCAGTGTTTCACCATATCCTTCACATGTCCAGGTGGCCAGGTCAGCACAGTCTGCTGGGAACTGGCAGAAAAACTGTGAACCCGCTTCTCTGGTTGTCAGTGCCTTATACCTCCTGATGTCCCATACTCCAGTGGTTAGAGCTGTTTTGGATTTGGAAATGTTGGTAGTTAAAATGAAAAAGTCCCTTTTAAAGGCCCTAAAATTTGTTCTGATGTATTAGATTTTAGGATGGAAAAACCTACACAGCCAAAGAACATACTGAATATAGAGGCAGACATTAAAAAAATGCAACATATATGCTGCAAGTTAAGTTTTCATAAACTGTAAGATACTGATGTAGATTATGGACACTTAAAACTGAGAATCCTAGAATTGCCAGACTCAAATGATTGGAATCACCTACAAAGCAAGGATACCCTTTCCAGAGTCTCTGAAGGATGGTTATAGAGCAGATGTGCTGATCTTAAAATCTAACCACATCTGTCTCCCAGTAACTGGGAGTGGCCTCTTGGTTCAAGTTCTTCCCCAGAATATTTATACTTCTGAGCAACGGCCCTGCTAATGAAGATTACAATTAATCCTCCTTTCAAAGTACCCCCAGCAATTTCCTTTTTAAGAAGAGAAGAATCCTTTTATAATATATATCATGATACTGTGAAATAAATTTCTTTTGTAAGTTTGTTTTCTGAAAGTGATTCACCGAAATTCTAGCTTTTTAGAACAGTCAAAACTATACTGACATTCAGTATTATATTTTTGAGTTCAGCAGCATATCTGTTTTATAGTTATAGAAACCTCTGTAAGAAGAGAAAAAAAAAACTCTTCCTTGAGGAAATTTTTAATAAATAACTAAATATTTACCCTGAGATCAGCTATTATTTTCATTTCCACATTTTCCGCTGAACTATTCTTCCCTAGGTCAGGCTAAGACACCCTCACTCTATTTCAATTATCAGATCTGACATCTGCTATAATTGCTACGGGTCCCCTATGGGAGCAGTCCCAAAGTTTTCCAGGATGCTTCACCTAAAAGTCTCCCACTGCCTTAAATAGTGAAATAGGAGTGATTCTTCTGCTCATCAAAATAGGACCAGATCTGAAATTTCTTAGCTCTCTCTCAAAAAATCATATTCTAGATCTTTGTACAGCCAACATCTGTACCTCGTCATTTAAAGAATAGCTAGCATCATAATTAATATTAAACTGACGTGCAGATAATCAAGTTCTTTCTTCGAACCCAAATTTAAAACACGCCCTATAATTTGATAATTATTTAAAGGGAATGTTTTCATTATTAAGTCTTCTAATCACTTCCCAATATCTTTTAATGTCTTAATTATATTGAAACTTCTAATTGCTATCTAAGGCTTCTGGGACATATACGTATTATATATACTGAGAGAAACAAGTACTGCAATATGTGATTTAATCATGAATCAACCAATAGACCAAAAGGCTCAGCTCTAATGTCAGGGGTGAGGATCTTTCAGCCATGATTTCTGAAAGAACTAGCCACACCAGTTGTTCCAGTGAAATTAAAAAACAAAAGAATTTGCATGTAGTTTCTGGTTTAAGACAGAACCTACTATAGTTAGAGGGAACTGAAGCACTACATTCAATGGAAAAGTACTAGTTGTATCTCTTTTTGCTCTTTTTGGTTCCTTGGGAACAGGGAAGGACAGGAAGGGATCTGAGAGCAGGAGACTTCTATCTTTTCTCATTTTAAATCCCTGAGTGTTCTTATTTAAGGACTGTAAGGGAGAGCAAGTTGTCAGAAGGGAAGGCTTCTGGCAGAAGGAAACACTGCAGAGCCTTTGGTGCCCAGGAAGCCTGAAGCTAGAGATAAAATGATAAGGATAAGGAATGACTTGCTGAAAAGAAAGTACCTAATTACCTAATAAGCATTTGTTTGCTTTACATATTGTCTCAAATACAATCCGCTTTCACATTTATTTAAAATTTGCCAAAGTTTTGCTATTTTAATGAAGAGATCTGACTTTGATAAACTAGGAATGGAAAAGTACTAGGCAAACTAGTAAAGGCAGGCAAAGCTGGTACTTACCCTCTCAGGCCTCGGGCTAATACCCTTCCCTGAAGACCAGAAGGGAAGTGTGCCTACATTGCAGGGCCAGCTTTTTGAGGGGCAAATAGACCCTGCTGAGCAGAAACTGCATAACCAGAAGTTAGGAAGAGATATACTTGAAATAGCAACTTGTTATTTTTCTTTCATCTAGATAATAAGCTGGGGACCTAAAGCCAAGGACCAGCTCTTATTTGCTTTTTTAAAAAGAGAGAGCGAGGTATGACGGTGGGAGGGAAGAAGTGAGAGGAAAGAGGGAAGGAAGGAAGGAAAGAAAGAGAAAAAATCTTTTCTTCAGGAACTGACTCAGTGTCCACAAGAAGTACCTAAGGACTAAATAATCAATTATTTTAGGAGTATCCATAATATCTGTTATTCTAAACTGATCTGCAAAAAAAGGATTCTCTTGGTAGTTAGATAAATTTCAAAATAATAACTTCTTTGATTATTAAAAAGTAATAATGCATATTATTATTTAACTAGGAGTGGTTATGGAGCTTAAAGTCTTCCTCTAAATTATAAATAATTGGAAAAAATCTACAGGACAAAGATGAATATAAAATTTAGGTTTAATCTTATCATCCAAAGACGTATGTTAGATACATGTATAGGTAACATGTAAATGTATTTTCTTGTAGGTTTTTTTCCCTGTGTAGGTATATTCAACCTCCTTCCCTAAAAAGATGGTCCAAGACACTCAACATGCCTTGGAATTTAATGTAAACTATATATATAAAAATCCACTACTTTTTAAGTACTTATTATTATATCATTATCTTCCCATTGTTTTAAAAAATTATTCTGAAAAGACATTTTACGGATATACTGTCATTTAACTACTTTCCTACAACGAGACGTACACACATTATTTCAATTTTTTTACTCCGCAGTAAACATCCTTGTACATACATTTTTCTGACCACATCTTTGATGATTTTCTGAGGATGGCCTCCCAAGTCCAAGTACATATGTCATTTTCTTTATTTATAAAACACGCATTAAATCAATACTTGCTTCATGGAATTAGGAAGAATAAGTGAGACAATGCTTATAAACTGCTAAATAGAGCGCTTTGCATATGGTAAGTGCTAAGTAATTATTTGCTTATATTATTAGTTCTTTAAGCCTTTCAAAGACCTGATATGTACTACCAAATTAATTTGCCAAACAACCGTATCAATTCATACCTGTCCCTAGTACCTTCAGCATATGAAATGTTTATCTCCACTGGGTCCAAGTATTTAGAAATCTTTTTCATTTAGCAAGTCATCTTAAGAAAATTATTAATGGGCAAAAGACTCAACATGGTAGAATCAAATGCAAGTCAAAGCAGTTTGGAAAGCTATGGAACCAAGACTTTCATTATTGTACTTCTGACTTACCACTGTAGACTCATTAATTCAAAAATAAAATGCTGAGGTCAGGCTGGTTTGGCCTTGACTGAAGGAAGATCCCTCAATCTTCTTTGGTTCTGGCTCTCTTAGCCACACCTCCGACAACTTCCAGGTGGGTTGGTTGACAGAGGTTAAAAGTGTAGAATGGGGGGAAAAATCATTTTAAGGACTGCTGCTCCTACCTTCCATCTCCTGTGTCCCAAGCAACACAATTTTGTTTTTTAATCCACTTAGTACTGACTCCCTTGGCTTTCTCCTTTCTCCCTCCCATTGGCATTGTTGTCCTTAACACTGGTCTTAACTGCTGTTGAAACTTTGGGTAGCAAAATTAGCTGTTTATATGGAAAAGGGAGTTATGGTAGGGACCATTTGAAGACATTCCTGAATTTCAAACATTCAAGCAGACTTATAATTAATAGATTTGTACTTTAAATATAGTCAGTGCCTAGTTAGAGCACAGGTAATAACTTGTTTTTAATAGACTCAATAGCTTGAATCCCAGTTTTTCTGACCCTGTACCATCTGTTGAGAATACTCACTTTTAACAAAACAGAAAACAGAGTGATAATTTTAAATCTGCACCAGACTCTGTCCATATTGCCAATTATCTCTGAAAACTCTAGCAATAGAAAACGGGAAGTCCTAAGGATATTAATGCACTGTTGGAAAGAGCAAGGGAGGTTAAACAATTTAAGGCCTTCCTAGCAAGAGCTCAAGTTTATTGAACATTTACTGTTGAAGTGCTTTACCTTATTTCATTCTCACATCATACCTATGAGGCAGACACTATTTTTATATCAACAGATTGGTTAATAACCATCCATGGTCACATGGTTAGTAAGTGGAAGTGCCAGGATTCACACTCAGGCAATCTGGCTCTCAGACCCTACGTTGCCTGTCAATCAAACAATACACAAATCTGAAAGCATATAAAATCTTCACATTTACCATATAAGGATTCTTCTTTAAACAAAAAGTAACGAGCCCACCAATATTAGAGTGGCATTAATAAATCCTTGGTGACTGATATCCTCAGATAATTATGTCAGCAGCCCTTGGTTTAGGAAAAGTATAGATGAAGAGGAGAGAAACCAGAGAAATTTAGAGGGATAAAAAAAGTATGACACACATGCTGTTTGGAAATGACCCAAACCTTTCTCAAGGGCTTGCATTTTTCACTCTTTTAAATTAGCATAAGCAGCCTCCTGCCCACCTGCAACCCATTTATTCATCAATCAAGCAGCAGCTTCCATGGAGTCAAGTACAAAAGGGAGGGTGGTGAGTGCGATTTAGTCCGTGCCCTTGGGGAAGTTGTCAGAGACTTATTTAAACCTAGTGAATGGCAAGTATACCTGATCCAGGTCATTCCGCAGGGCAATTTTGCTGGTTACTAGTTCATGGGCGAGGTCATCATTCTCTTGTTCCAACCTCATGCTGGCCTCCTGTAACCTTCGGTTTTCCCTCTGCAGAAAAAGAACAACCGTGGCCGTGGGTATTAGTACTTGGAAACCAATGGAACTGGTGAGGAAAAACAAGCAACAACAACAAAGTGAACTTTATAAAAGTGTAAAAAGGAGAAGGCGCAAGTGGCACAGGAAGGCAGGATTGCTGTCTGGGGAAACAACAGTGAGTTAAGCTAGCAGTGCAGATGCAGTCCTCTAATCAGTGACTCTCAAAATCGTCCCTAAACCCTTCCGGCATAAAAAAAATTATAAAAACGTGCCACAAAGAGCATCAAACATACTCCCAATCCTATCAGATTTTAATATAGAATTAGAACACAGACACAGGCAATTCTTTCTTTGCATAATAGTTCCACCCTTCACCTTAAAGGAAACTGCAAAACTGGGTAGGGCTGAAATAGGGGGGGAGCTCTAGACATTTTTTCAAATTATTTTTCCAAGATCAGAGTTCAAATTAATTGAGTCTATCTAAGAGGACTAATTTAAGAATCAAGATACCTGAGTTCATGCCTTTGCTACCTATCAACTGACATTTTCTTCATTCTTTGGATAAGAATATATTTATTTTTTCTGAACTCCAATTTTTGTGTTAACGAGAACAGTGGTTCTTCTGATAATGTCTCTAAATATTTGCTTTTTTTAAACCTCAGCTGTAAAGATTCCAGGGAAAATAAATTATTGGGCTATTTTTTTTCCCCTTAAATTTACAGGGTAAATCTGAAACAGTTATATGATTAAAAGAATCTAGTCATTAATTACTATGAAGTAAGGTTTCCTCTTAATTATTCTCAACTGCGTACATTCATATCTACTTTCAGAGTAACAATTTAGTGTTTTTCATTCCAAAGGATCAAAAGTGTTTTTGCTTGTTTGTTTGTTTTACTACTGTTAGCAATTAAAAGAGATTCAAAAGAGAATGGGCAGGAAAGATTTCAACGTAATGAGATCTTACTGTTTTTCAGATTTATGCTTCTAATATTGTGTTTTCTACAGGGGTAGATAAAAAAAGACAAAGCAGTAATGCAAAACCAGAAGACATGTCTATGTGTTGGAAGATAGGGTATCATAGCAATTGGGTGGAGTGCAGTTCTTCTGTAGAATAATTTGGTGTTTGTTTTATGCAAAGAAGAAAATCTTGTAAAGAAGAGGGGGGCGCAGAATTAGAAGACGAGCTACGAAACAGGTGGTGAAGAAAGCCTGAGACTCTTTTGTAGGCAGAGGATCAAAAAAGTGGGCAAAACTTCTACCGGGCCCATTGCCATGTTTTCTTTTGTGAAAAGTAGACTGGATAGTTGGGAAATATCAAAACATTCTTGAAGAATATACTTTAAAAACAATCCAAATCACTTAAATAGTTTTAGATAAATCCACGACAGAATTCCAATTGGTGTTATAATATTAGAGAAAATACCTAATGACACAGGAAATGCTCATGCTACATTTTATGAAAAAATTATTATAGGAAAATGAGATATATAACTGTATACTCCCATTCTTATAGCAATATAAACAAAGATGTTAACTATGTAGTGGATGACTTTTATTGTTGTCTTTATTCTCCTAAAATGTTTCAAAGTTTTTCACAATGAATATATATTACATTTGTAATTGTGTTAAAAAAAAAACAACTTTAGTTTTAAAAAAAGCAATTTACAATCTCAATTCCATCGGAAGGGATAGAATCCCAAAATGAGAATGTTTTTCAAATCTACTCCTTTTAGAAGCTCATATTCTATAGGAACCCATACTGGATCTTCTTCTGATAGCAATACAAAATATTACCCCTCGAAAGTATTGCCTTGCCGGGTGGGTCATAGTGGCTCAGCAGGCAGAATTCTCACCTGCCATGCTGGAGACCCAGGTTCGATTCCCGGTTACTGCCCAAGCAAAAAAAAAAAAAAAAGTATTGCCTTGCCATAAATATTTCCCAAGATGGTCCTGAAAAGATAGTATACATACTTTGGGGGTGCAAATTGTACTCATTAAATTCTGTCTGTTCCATCATCCACATAAGTGCTACTCTCCCACAGAAGTATGATAAAAGTGGAGACTAAAATATTTTTTTAAAAGCCAGGCATCTACAATTGAAATCTTTCCATCTTTGCTGAAGTTATCCAGATTCTATTAGGGGCTGGAGAATTAGTCTTTCATTCTGATGAAGCTAAGTGTTACCCCTTTTTGTGGAAACAACTCACATACTTGTTGAAAATTTACACTTAAAAAAATTTGTTTGAGAAACTTTCTCAGTAAATTTCCTCATTGTCAGGAAAGAGAAGCAATACCTAGCACAATTACAACACAACACATTTTGCAATGCAGACTACTTAGGCAGGGAAGAGATTTTTCTAATTTCTTCATAAATTCCTTTGAGATTGCTCTAATACCTATACCTGAATTGTGTCCTATTGCTACTGAAACTACTTGCAGAACTCCAAAGCACCCAAAGCTCCCTCGACTACAATTTACATTATATTAATTTGGCACAAATGAAAATGTTGCAGCTACCAGTTTTTCAGGTTACAGTGATGTATGCTCCCAACTGAATTAAAATAACCTCCAGGTAAAGTCATACAATATTTGTGGAAAAATACTTTGTTCAAACAAATAAAAGTGCACCTGGATAACTATTTCACTATTGACTGGCGATAAATGTCTGCTGGATTATATTATATAAGAAGAAGATGTGAGCTCAGGGGAAATTCTGACTAGTAACTACCCATTAAGATGCCTACTGCATTTAGAACCTTTTCTTATCAACACGGAGCTGAGGGGTAGGGTAAGAAGGTTTGAGGGTCCCTAAAAACACAATAGCTGGGGGCACGCCTACCAGCAGTATTTGCTTTAGCAAGAAGTTTCAGTTCAGTGTCTGCAAAGCAAGCAGCACAGTGGGAAGTGTCAGACTCCTGCTCTGCACTCACAGACAAGTGGGAAAGCAAGTTATGGGGCCAAAAATGCAGTATCGTCCTCCAAAGTATAAACCTGGGGTGGAGAGCTGTTCTCTGAGTACTCCAGGGGCACGGAGTGCTACCGAAAGCTCTACAGTGAGATTTCTATTGAAATGGAGATTTTCTAACAAGAACTTGCCTACACATACTGAAGGTTAAAGAGAGATTGTTATTTGGTTGTCTTTTTTAGCCTTTTCCAAGGAGCCAGAACTGATTTCAGAACTGACCAATTCAAAACAAAAGTTTGTTTGTATTAGAATGGAGAAGAAAGGTTAGTTTTGATGGGCTTGGGAAAAGTAGTAAACTTGCTAGGCTCATTTTGAAATGTTCGCCAGGGCTGGCCACCTAAGACATTTAATTAAGCCAACCCCTTTAAACTTAGTTAATCCAGAGATAGTCACATGATGTAAACTTGCACAAACAGATGTGCTGGATGCTCAGAGCCTGTAAACAAAACAGGCAAATTGCTTCCTTTGCCTTTCTGAAAAGACTGCAGGAGACACTGCTGATGTCACCTCAAAACTTACAGTGCACCATTTAAAACATCTTCTAACTCACACTACTGACACGATTTGAACAAAAGCAGACTTAACTTTCCTCATTAGTTTCCTTCCCTCTTGTATCGGAGATGTACAGCTGGGGAAGTTAGGTTAGTAACTTTTGGGAGGAGGATACTGCATTTTTCAAAAGACAGACACTGATGTTACAGACATACATAGATAAAAACTTACCTCCTCAAAAGTCATAGACCAACTACTGTTTTCAATCATAGGTACAAAGACAATTGAAAAAAAAAGAATATCCAATGAAATTGCACACTTACTAATACAATTAGGAAATGGCAATAACAAAAAACAAGACACTTGTTAATGCTATTTTGTTATTTTGTTTTTCCTTAGAGTGTCATATACTCCAAGTTCTCTCTTCGACTGCAAACACTTGATGGAAGAAAGTATATACTTGAGGCAGCCAGTGGGCAAGTCTCAACCCAGGAAGAGTGACACACTAAAACTCCACCCTCTCCACACTGCTATTTGCATTTGCATGACTGCATTTGCAAAGGCTGTAAGTGGAACTATTAGCAATCACGGTATGAGTTGTTTATATTGTATTATTAAAGCTGCATGGAAGAAACTTTCTTATAAGACAAGTCAGAAATTTGCAAAAGTTCATCTTCAGGCAACAGAATGAGTTTTTTGGACAGAGAAATGCAAAAGAAAAACTGATCTTAGTCTCATTTGTGTCTCTTTGTGGGCTGTAGTTTGGGAGAATCAGTACTAGGGATGGTGAACATCATTTATCCCAAAATGAGAAACCAGAGAAATGTGAACTGGCAATCAGAGGAAAACAAACTAAGCTTTAAAGGAAAAAATGATGGGAAAAGGAGGAGGCTTTATAAACCCTAGCTCAATATTTTGGGTGTGATGTCGGCTGCTATGACAAATTCTTGGCAAATGTTTTTAAAGACATTTAAGGATGAGGAGAAAATGTTTTTCTAAAAGACCTAGTGCAATTTATTAGCAAACAACACATTCAACTCCCATATAATTTCCTTTTGGACATCTCTTTCAAAAATTAGTTGGTAATCATCATACTCCACTTTAAGCTGACAGTTTTTTGACACACAAAGACAAATGCCTACAGATGAAATGTTTAAATGCATCCGTCTGTAAAATGAAGATCTGAGAAAAAAAAAATACGGATATCTGATACCCTGGTTTTATGCTTCCGTTCTTTTCCCATCACATCCAATTTCATCTTTCTGGTGAAAATTTTTAAAATTTTAAATGTCAAACTAAAAACAAAATTTTGTCAGTAAAAACTAGCAGTTGGCAAACCAGGCTGTACTTCTTTTAGTATTTTAAAAACAATCTTAGATTATATTGTAGCACAGGAGTCTATAAGCATTTTCTCTAAAGGTCCACATAGTAAATATTTTTGGCTTTGTCAGCTTTAGGTTCTATGTTGATACTACTAAACGCTGTCAGTATAGTGCAAAAGCAGTGCAAACAGTAGGTAAACAATTGGGTGTGATAGTGTTCAAATCAAACTTTATTTACAAAAATTGTCAGGTGGCCAGATTTGGCCCATAGACTATATAGTTTGTAGTTCATTGCTCTCCTCTAGCATGCAGAGGCGAGCAATGGACTACACTGCTTTCTTAAAAAAGCAAATGCATTGGGTGGGCAATGGTGGTTCAGTGGCAGAGTTCTCACCTGCTATGCTGGAGACCCGGGTTTGGTTCCCAGTGCCTGCCCATGTATTTAAAACAAAAACAAATGTGTTGTATTTGATATGGAAACATATTGGTGTGATAATAATTTTCCAGTAACACTACTTAACAGAAAACAAAACTTTCAAAAAACTGAAGAGAATGTCTGGAGAATGCATTCTGAACATCATCCATAAACATTCTTAGAAGTGCTTAATGTGCTTCACACTCATACCTCCCCCAAGTGTAAGTATAACTGAATCTAGCTGTATTAGTGGACAACCAGCGTCAGAAACCACCTGCTCCTTCTTAGCTAAGTTGTTTGAGAAATCTCATGAGGACTTAACGCTTGCCTTCTCCATCATCCTACAACAATGAATTTATTAAGTTATCCAAGCGCAAAAAGAAAGAGTGGCAGCTTTCTGAAGTTTATCATCAAGTTATCACAGGCGGATCAAAAACCATCCTTTTGTCTATTAACATTCATTAAAAGCACATGACTTCATAACATAACTATTTCTAAAAGCCAAAAAAGTCTCTGATGTGGAAAAATAAAAAATGTAATTTTATCTTTCTTAGTAGAAAAACATTTTTCAAAGATGGATTCACTTATCTTGACTGCCCTGGGCCATCCCAGCAAGAAAAAGGGAACACTTTTTTTTTTTCCAGATAGGGGATTTAGAATAATTTAAACTTCTTCACTTGTTAAGATAAAAGGAAGTGATAATTGCTCTGAATTACTCCATTAGATATGTAAGGATGGAAAATAATATAAGTGAAAGTAAACTTTACTTCAAATAGTTTGTATTATTTTTACCAAGCATAATAAAAATACCTTAATTATAAACTACATGCCAGGAGAATTATTCTACAGAAATTAGTCTGTGCAAGAAAAACTTAGAGTAAACTTGAATTAGAGACTATACTTTTCTATTTGAATTACATTTTGATAAAAAAATTACTGTTAAATTCAAGAAAGAAGTTAAAACATTCTAAATTTAATTATACTGAACATGGATAAAACACTTTAGTTAGAAATAATGTATTTATAATACTATCTGTGTCCCAAACCCAAGAGGGTTTAAACATTCAAAATTCTTTATAGGATTTTTTCCATCTAGAGTAGGTTATAATATAACCTTTAATATGCTTTGGGAAATTACTAGCATTTAATTAATTAGTTGTGCTTTTTAAGGCTTAACCCACATTTGTGCAAGCAGTTCTTTAAGCAAGAAAAGTGTAGTGTCTTTCAGGGACAGATGAAGAACGTATATCTCTAAAGAATTCTGTCAATAGATCACATCACTAGGAGCGGATTGTCCTCCCAACAGAAATAATTCATCTCCTTGAAATAGAAAATGAAATATTAATTCCAGAAATTGGTAACTTTTTATTAAGTGGTAGGTCACTAATTTTTTTTTAAATGGGCTAAAACAGCTACACATATCAACTGAATGTTTTCTGGGGACCTGTACAAAAATAAAATGTACATGATACATTTGTACAGCCAAAAGTTAATCATGCATTTTGCTTCCTTTGAAATCAATACATGTCTTTGCAAACCAAAATATGAGACTAGATAAAATCTTCTATATAAATTTGGCAAGGTCTGAGTTAACAAGAATAAGAAAAGACGTTTAGAATAGTCTATATTCTTCTCTCAATAAAGCTAGGGGTAAATATGGCATTTTAAGTGGTACGGATCCTAATGTTTGAAGAGAGGTTTTTGTTTGTTTGTTTGTTTTTAATCACACTACAGGCCATTTTTTTATTGTGAAGAATAACATATATACAAAAAAGCAATAACTTTCAAAGCACACAACAATTAGTCATAGAACAGATTTCAGAGTTTGGTTTGGGTTACAGTTCCACAATTTTAGGTTTTTCCTTCTGGCTGCTTAAGGAGAGATTGTTACTGAACTGCTACAAACTCACCCTTTATGCCCTAAAAGATTTTCCTCAG
This sequence comes from Myrmecophaga tridactyla, assembly GCA_004026745.1. Classification (NCBI taxonomy): domain Eukaryota; kingdom Metazoa; phylum Chordata; class Mammalia; order Pilosa; family Myrmecophagidae; genus Myrmecophaga; species Myrmecophaga tridactyla. The sequence continues at coordinate 68,354 of PVIY010005147.1, read as the reverse complement.
TTGTTCCTTACAGTTTAGATAACTGGGTCCCCAGATCAAGATCCATAAATTATAAAGGGCTGACTTTCAGGACAGAGGTCTTATGCTTGCTGAGATTAAATTTAGAAGATGCTAAAAGATATTTCTTTAGGAAGCTTTCCTACTTTAAGATAATTATAATTAGCTTCTTAAACTAGATATTGATTATCTGAAAGAGTAAATCTATTGATGCTTGGAAACTGTGTTGTCAACTGCCACCTTAAAAATGTAATTATAGTGAATCTTGAAGACATAATACTGAATGAAATAACTCAAGACACAGACGGGCAGGTATCGTATGATTCCACTTATATGAAATACTCGGAGTGTGCAAATTCACAGAGACAGAAATTTTAGTACAGGCTGTTAGGATAGGGGAAGAGGAGGAGGGAAAGTTAATGCATAATGGGTGTAGGGCTTCTATTTGGGGTGATGGGAAAGTTCTGGTAACTGATGGTGGTGAGGGTAGCACAACACTGAGAATGTGATTAATCCCATTGAATTGTTTGGGAGTGGTTGAGATGGGAAAGTGCATGTTGCATATATTTTCCATAGCTGAGAAAGAGAGAGAAGGGTGCAGGGAGAAAGAGGAGGGAGAGAGATTAAAGACACAAAAACAACTAAATGCAGTACATGATCTTGGGCTGAATCTAATTATGGAAGAGAAGATGCTCAAAAGGACATTGTTGGGACATACAAAAAAATGGAGTATAGACTGTAAAACTTTATATCAATGTTAAATTTCTTGAACGTGATAATTGCACATAAGGTGGTTACATAAGTGATTATTCGTATTCTTAAGAAATGTACATGGAAGTGTTAAAGAGTTGAAGGAGCATAAGTATAACTCAAATGTTTAGAAAATAAATAGAAAGAAAGACAGATAGAATGATAGAGCAAATATGGCAAAATGTTGAAAGCTGGTGGATCTGGATGTCTAGGGAGAGAGGGAGTATACTGGAGTTCTCTGTTGGGGTCTATGTTATTTTTGCAACTTTACTGTAAGCTTGAAATTTTTAAAAAATAAAAAGTTAAAAAATATAAATATAATTTGAGGATGCAAAACCACTTTTACCAAGTATAACACTAGAACATATGCTTGGATATTACTAAAAAGATAATAGACATATTAGCTACATGATGTACTGCTAAGACATTATGATGTTTCAAAAGAAATAGCTATAGTGGGTATCTGATATGTACAAATAAAAGAGGCCACAGTAATCAAAATATCTGCCTTCAAAACTAAATTAAAAAGTTCAATTCCACTTTGATCCCCCAGTAGAAACTCAACACATTGATAATCTAATGTGTGATAAATACTTTAAAAAATAATATGTATTTACTATTTATTTATACATATCTGCTTTGGCACAAAAGGGACTTAAGTCATTAATAAGACATTATTAAGAACATTAATAAAATGTTCAGGTGCAGGGTGATTATAAATGCATAATTTAGGTCTTTCATGTCCCTCTCCTCTATTTTAATATGTTTTCCCCAGATTTTATTAAAAATGATGATGGCAATGAGAAATTTAGGATGATACAAGCAGTAGGGAGACTTCATTCTGGATCCTTAATAATATTTTATAATTACTACCTTCTAGATTTTCGAAGGCAAATTGCTATATGATGAACATTAGAATTGGTTTTACAGGGGAGATGGTGATCGTAGAAATAAGCTTCAAACTTTATAAGCACATTTATAGTTATCAACCATGGCAGTATATGGGATGCTAGTATCAGTCCTTGATCAAGTTCTATAAGCAAGCGGAGAAACATACTGCTGTGAAATACTGGGTAGCAACAGCTGGAAGAAATATGAGGAAGAGCAAAGAGGATTTAGAGGGGAAGGCCCATATAAAGTGATATTACGCTAGTAATACCTGGATAATTAATAGAAGTAGATCAATCAAGACTAATAACAGCCATTTATTAAATACCAACTACATGCTGGGTATTTGACATACAACATCCCTCAGCCTCAGAACAATCCTGTAAGGTAAGGATTATAGCACACATTTTACAGATGAGGAAGAGGTTCAATAACGTGCCCTAGATGCTGAATGGGTGTCATAGGGATTGAAACCCCCAACATGGATTCCAAATCCTGTGCCCTTTTTCACAGAGCCAGGATTTGAACTCAGATCTGTCTGACCACAAAATTCACATACTTCCCCCCACCCCCATGCTAATCTGCTTCAATTTCAGTGAAAGAGACAAGATGTACCATGATAACTGTCCTGGAGCTGCCGTGGTCCTGGAGCAGGGCAATTCCAGTTACAAAAATGGAAGTGACCCAGTTGAGGGTAAATTATTAAAAGTACCACCACAGTATTTTTCTTGTCAGAATGTCAGCATTGGAATTCAATGGGAAAATAAAATAGACTCTTAACCTAACATGCTGGTGTGGAAAGGGAGGGAACCATTATATATCTAGAGGTATCTGAAGACCCAAAACATGTTTAAAAGAGATAATACTGAATGATATCTTAATGTTCTTTTGTTAAGTTTTTTAATTAATAAAAAAAAAGAGATAATATTTCATTTGGAAAAAAAGTTGGAAATTATTATTTCCCAACAATGTACTATGGGAGCAGTGTTGCTAGTTATCACTGAAGAGTTCTACGTTCATGCATGGCCCAATATTTTAAAATATCACAATTAACTAAGATATTAAAAAGGAAACATTTTGACTCTAAAATGGCATACTGCAGTTAAATGTCACTGTTATTCATACATCTGTTTGTGGAAATAAACATCGCAACAAACACCAGTACTGTGCTCAATATACTTTTATGGTTTTTATTTTTCCTTCCAAGTGAATTTGTATTTTTAACATTTGCTACTGACAGAGGTAAGTTTTAAACATCCGTGTGCCAGTCTTGTAACAGTTCACCTTCTAAAAGTCTTTGTGGATGTGACTGTGCACAGCTAAAACAGTATTTTGCCTTTTTCCTTTTTTCTCATTTTTGAAAGTAGTCGAAAGCCACTTTCTCTTTCCCCCTCTTTCTCTCAGCTTCATATGAAGATTCCCAGTATAAGTGCAACAGCTGGAGTTACCTACAAATATACAAACTGAAAGAAAAGAAATATTATGGTTGGCCACTTAGGGGTCTCTGCAATGAAAGCATACCTGGATATTTAGCATCCTCAGGTGTCTAAATCAATCAACAAAGAATAGGGGGGGATTTAACTTGTAACAACTGCTGCTTTAAGGTAAAGAAGGCACTTCGTTCTGGCAGGTAGCTTGTGTCTCTCATACCTTGTATCTATCCATTGGGTCTTCCTGCTGCAGCTGACTCTCTCGCATTGTCTGATATTCTTTCTCATATTTCTTCAGCTTCTTGGTTGGTACCTGCAGTGATTAGTGGAAAAGCATATTAGACAAGGACATCCTTCTAGGAAAAAGTTTTCTGAAGCTCTATGCTTCTCGGGGAGTATGCCCAACTCAACGTTTGGGGAACATTTAGATTCTAAAGCAGGAGTTGGCAAACTTTCTCAGTATAGATTCAGATAAATATTTTAGTCTTTGTTGGCCATAGAGTTTCTATTACAACTACTCAACCCTGCCAGTGTTGCATGACAGCAGTCATAGACAAAGCATACATAAATGAACATAGCTATGTTCAACAAAACGTTGTTTATGAGAGCAGGCTACAATCTGTCCATCTCTGTTCTAGAGTATTGCTAATATGCCATCATCATTTCTTGTTAATGTACTTTAATACCTTTAAGTATAATTTGTTCATAGTCTTCTACCATGTTAAAACTGAAAATTATTTTATATGAATAAAAATTAATAAAACAATTAACAAATATGGACTTAAGATACTAGTGAGATTGAGAAAGAAGATTATAAAATTTTGATACTGAAAATTTAAAACCATTTTGAATCAATGTGCTGTATGAGAGTACAGAAAAATTTTCTAAGCTGTTATGCCATCCTCAAAAGACAGTAGCCTGTTCTTTTCTAAAAATCCACATAGGAAAAAACATTACTCAGAATCTTGGCATTCTAAAAATAAATATGCACAGCATAGTGTAAAAGTCATGGAATTTGGTACAAAGTAGACTAGGATCTGAATGCCAGCTGTCACTTATATAACCCCTCGGCAAACAGTTATTTAATCTCTCTCAGCTAGTCTCCTCGTCTGTAAAATGGCAGGTAAAAATACGAATCTCACAGTGGTTTTCAGGAGAATTAAATGACATAATATAGGCAAAGTACCTAAAATAATGCCTGGTCCATGGAAATATTTAAAATTCCTCTAAAAACAGTACTTAATCAAAATGAATTATTATAATCTAGTATGTTCCACATGACCGATTAAGTCTACCAATTTAGTCTTTCCTTGGACAATCTTTTTTTTTTTTTTTTTAATTTGCACATGGGCAGGAGGCACCAGGGATCGAACTCCAGACCTCCAGCACGGCAGGTCGGAGCTCTGCCTGCTGAGCCATGGCAGCCGCCCTCCTTGGACAATCTTAATTATACTACTCCTTTAGACATCAAAGCCTTTCCTTATTCTTTAGGTCCAAAAATAAGCAACCTGAAAAGAAGAAAAACAGTTTATTGTTATTTTTTTAAGATTGCAAACATGCTATTTTGTTGAATTCTTGAGAACCTGGTGGTGGCAAAGATGATACGTTGATGGCCTCCTGCATCCATTCCGATACCTGGCGAAGTACTAGCCCTCACCCCCTCAAAAGATTGTTTCCTGTTGAGTTCAAGCAGCTTTTAAACCACAGTATTTAGAAAACATGTATATGGTATAAGAGAGAGCATAAGAGAAAGGAAAGGTACCATAAAGAATATGAAAGTATCTTACAGCTTTCTGGGATGAAGACAGTTTTCATTCTCCTGAATTTGGCCAGAGAATTTAAGTAAAAAACAAAGACACCATGAGTCATTTTCCATATTATTTTATTTGCTTCATTCCTCTCATTTGGAAGCCCTATGAAGTACTGGGATTATCTGCTCCTGTCCACAACTGGGGAGTTTCACAAACTCAGGCCAAACGTGATCGACAGCGCAACCCTTTAAGCGAACGCATTCATGACGGTACTAATCTGGCTGACAGGGGAATGCCTGTCAGTCAAACAGGAAAGGTCATTTTTGAAGGTGGAACTGAACTGAAAAACCACTGTTGAATATTATTATGAGAAACACTAATTATTGCTCCAGCTCCAGAGACCTTCAACAGTACACTGAGACCAACTCAAATGTAACAGAAAAGTACCACCTGCCAACTATATAGCCTCACACGTCATCAGATTAAACAACAAGGAAAATATGCATCTTTGCGGACTAACAGGACAGCAACAATAAAAACATTTTTCTTGACTGTGATAGCAGCCTTAGTTTCCTCTATTTTCTTTTCTCTGTATACATTAGGCATAATAATATGGAGACCAAACTAGAGTCTCAAGATGAAGTAGCAAACCACCATCACTGAAATAACTCTGGAGCTAAGGAAAAAAGGCAAGAGGACCTAGAACTCAAAGCAGTGAGAAAATGTTTCAACTTTATCTCTAAGAACAAGGGTTAATAGGGCAGCCAGAGTGGTTAGAAGTGCTGGGGGGGGGGGGGGGCAGCCTGCCCCAGCAGCTCTTCACCCTCTGGACAGGGAGACCCACACTGGTGTGGACCGGGCTAAGTATCAATCCTGTGTGGAAATATTTTACTCATGGTGTCAAAATGGATCCATTCACCAATGACTGAATTATATATTCCAAGCTATATCCTAGAGAACTTTTCTAGAAATCATTCTTTAAAATTCAATTTATAATTTTGATTTTTTTTTTACATGTAAGAATGTCCTTTGAAAAGCCAATCCTGCTAGTTGTGTTGAGATTCATTTTGAAGTGAAATTATGATAAAATTTGCTAGACACCTCAAATAAGCTAATCCTTTCTCATCTCGCTGGGAGCCTAGGATGTTTGGCTTCATCTGGTTCAGGGAAACAGAGCAGGTTCCCAGAACAATATGTTGCTAGGAAACCTTTCAAGCTTATTTATCTTGTGCTGTGGGGTGATATTGAGCATCCACCTGTGACTGGCACACAGTAAAAGGGGGGAAAGGGTGGAGGAGGAAGCTTTATTTATTAATATTTATTTATTAATAAAGCTGATATGAAACTTTAGTTATTTATGAAGTACTCAAAGAAAATGGGCTACTAGTTTTAAAGACTATATTTCAGAACAAAATTGTTTTCATTTTAGGGAATGCAATTCTAAAGTCTGAAGTTTTTCTTATGAGAGAAGGAATTAAGCGAGGGTAGAAGTGCGGGGAGAGTAATAATGTCAGACCATGAGGAACAGGCAAAGAAATGCTTTAGTATGTAGTTTTAATGAAAAGAACAGAAAGTTGTCAAGAATTATTAGAATTAAAGCAGCCTATTATTTAAAAAATAGTATAGGAACCTCTCCCCTTAAGTCATTTAGTAAAGGCGTGGACCTGAAAAATGCATTAAGAACCATCAAGTCTTTTAAATGTCTACCTAATTTTGGGGTCCTGTTGCACCACTGACCAGTGTTGGACTTGGTCCCCCTGCCCAGCACTTTCTATTTGACTAAACTCAGGAAATGCCCGTAAGCAATCCCTAATTCTTTGGTAGGCAGAACTGATGATCCTCACTTTCAAGATGGTATTATTGAAAACAAATAACCAAAGAAACAGAAAAGAAAAAAGGGTATATGCCTCTGACAAGAAAACCCCTGGAGAGAATGATAGCAAGCATTCTGGACTAGACAAATGCATTTAGGGAAGGCAACAGTTAAGCTAGAACCAATTTTTCACCTTTTGGCAATATCTAGAGATATTTCAAAATATGATTTGCCCTGATGTTTATATTCATAATATAAATAATGATTTAAAAGAACTAGTAAATTGGAGCTGGAGGGTCCCTTGAAGGCTGGTATAAATCCCTTTCTTTATAGGTGGGGAAACTAAACTCATGTGGCCAGAGCATGCAATGGGGATGAATGCCAGCTGGTTGGTGGCAGAGCAATTTGGAACATGGGTGAGCCTACCACCTCTTGAGCTTGTACTCCTTTCTGAAACTGGGCTGTCTCTCAGGCTAAGTATTTCCCAAACTTCAGACAAGCAAATACTTCTTTCATTATTTATACCATAGCCATAAACATTTTTTTAAAACTAGCTACACTGTCCTACATAAATTTATTTTTATTTTATTTTATGTTGAAAGAATACAATCAATTTGGATGCAGGACTCAATATGGACAGTGTGATAGGCAGAATAATGAACCCCAAAGATGTCTGTGTCCTGATCCCTGGAACCTACGAATATGATACTTACATGAGAAAAGGGACTCTGTAGGTGTGATTAAATTAAGGAGATCATCCTGGACTCTTGGGGTGGGTCCAAGGTAATCACATAATTATTAAAATAGGATAATATCTCCTGGCTCTGGTCAGAGGGAGATGTGATTCCAGAAGGTTAAAGAAATTCACCATTGTTAGCTTTGAAGATGGAGAAGAGGGCTACCAGCTAGGAAAAGTGGGCAGCCTTTAGGACCTGGTGAGGCAAGGAAATGGATTCTACCCTAGAGCCTCCAGAAATGAGCACAGAGTACTGCTGGCACCTTGGTTTTAGCCCACTAATACATATTTGGGACTTCTAACATATAGAACCATTGAATAATAAATTTGTGTTGCTTTAAGTCAAGAAGTTTGTGGTAATTTGTTACAGTAGCAGGAAATTTATTTTATTTTAATTTAAAAAAATTTTTATTTATTAATTTAAAAAAAGTAACAACAGACAAACACATTCTTAACATGATCATTCCGTTCTACATATATGATCAGTAATTCGCAACTGATAAATCATCACATAGTTGTATATTCATCATCATGATCATTTCTTAGAACATTTGCATCAATTCAGAAAAAGAAATAAAAAGAAAACAGAAAAAAATTCATACATACCATACCCCTTACCCCTCCCTTTCATTGATCACTAGCATTTCAATCTACTAAATTTATTTCAACATTTATTCCGTATGTTTTACTCGTCTGTCGATAAGGAAATATATTTTAATTGCAAATTATTTTAGTATAAAATGAACTGTAAACTGTTAGCCTTATGTTGCAAATACCGGAACACCAAATGAGACAGAAGTAAGTAAAAGATAAAACAACTTTGCCCCAGCCAACGTGTAGATTCACTTCCTCCCTTTCTGCCCTCTCTCTCAAGTCGCTCGTGACAGCTGGCTGCGGTATTTAAGTTACACCCAGTTCTGGCTAAGGATCTGTCAAGTGTTCACTAATATTTTCTGTTATGTTTTATTGCATTTCATTTTTAACTTCTGGGGAGATCATCTAAAGTGAATTCATAAACAGCAATTTGAAGGACAGTGCACTTATCAAATAGTCTTTTGCATCTATTCTCCTGATGACTGCAGTCATTGGATAGTAATTCTGTATCTGTGGGGAGGTATTATCAACTCCATTCCAGGTCACCAATGCCCTCAACTTGCCATTTACTGATGAAAGTGGGTCCTATTCAGCTGCTTTCAGGAAAATATCTAGGAAATAAACTTAAGGGAACAGGGAGGGGAGGGGGTATATTAAACAGTGACCTTTAATTTTAGGGGGAGGAGAAAACACAATAATTTCTCATTGCCTTTCTCTTGATTTTAATAATGCTCACCTCAGTTGGAGATATGGAGGAGGAAGGCTGCAAAGGAATACAACAAGCTTTCTTCATTCCCTATGTTTTCCCTCTTCCTGTCATTTAAAGAATAAACTTATTACTTCCATATATGGTCCATAGGCTGAATATAAATTACCTCAATAATCTTTATCTCACTAATCATTATGGCCCCATCTTGTATTTTTACTCTCATTGTTTTATTTTGTATACTTATTAATATTTTGAATTTCTTATGCACTAATTCTTTCTAAATAAAACACATTTCTTTTCTTAGATTTATGATTTGGTTAGGTTTCCTGAACATCCAATGTAATCTTTGCCTGTTTAAGAGCTCAAGTGCTTTTTAACTACACAGATTTTTTTTTTTAGGCTCTCATAGCTTTATTAAGCTATTCATGAATCGGACAACCACCCAGATCTTAAACTTTGGATAGTAGTTAATGGAATACTAGAACTCTTAAGTACAAGTTAGGAAAAAACTTATTAGATGATTTTAAAGAAAAATTACATATGGAAGAGAGAAATGACCCAACAGAGCAAACTATACATGTGGGGGATTTTTCAATCTAGTTTATACTCTTTGGCATGCGCTGACCTTGGCCATGTAACAGAATATCAACTTTGTAAAAGTTGGTTTTTAATTTAAATAAAGAACCCAGCTGCTATCTGGTTTCTCAAGATAGAAGTACTATTGGCATTTTGGGATGAATTTTGGCTGTGTATATTCCACTTCCATTTCTGGGCTTCTAGCACCCTTGGCCTCATTTATCATTTCATCTACTAGATATCAGCTGTGCTCTTCAATCACTATGACAAAAAGATGCCCACATATATTTTCAGAAGAAGTGGGAGTCATATAGCTGAAGGGTGAAAACCTCTGAGCAAAGCTGTCAACTACAAATGGAGGCCTGAACCAACTACAAGGTTTTTAGGCACTGTGCATTGGCGTATTCTGGATGTGCCCTTCCCCCTTTCCTTTGATCTGTTTTTTTTTTTCTGCATGGGCAGGCACCGGGAAATGAATGATCTGTTTTTTAATCAGCAGTATCTGGCCGATTAAAAAAAGAGCAGAATTCCTTCATGTCAAAGAGTTTTTGTTTTGTTTTTTTAACATTTTGAAAGTGATAGTCGGAGAATTCTATATTTAATCCTCTCAACAAATCTGTAAGGTAGATATTATTTATATTTTATAAATGAGGAAAGTGAAGAGAGGTAAGTGGCCCAAGGTCATACAGCTGCTAAATAGAGAGTCAGAAACGGAATGCAGGCAGTCTGCCTCCAGAGCCTGCACTCCCTGCTCTACTGCTGGGGATTACATGAAAAGGCCTTCAAGAAGATGAAAGCCTAAAGGTAGTACCAACTATGTGTCTAATTACTATGTAGTTTCATAAAGGCAATAATAGATGTTCATATAAGGTATAAGGGTGACTAACAAGAGATTTCCAGGGGGGAGTGTGGGAAGCACCTCAAGGAGGGAGGGGGGTTTCATTATAGCAAATTTAGGCAAGTTCCCTTGCCCAATTAAAAAAATACAGCATTTCCCCTGTGCTAAGTGTTAATATTGTCACCTGTAAGAGCTATTATGCAGGGCATGATGAATCTGCCTCTCTATATCAGAAATAAAAAAATTCAAAAATACTCCTTGATAGATAGAAATGCTGGCAAGGAAGTTATAGTTTATTTATTTATTTATTTTTAAAAGGCCAATATGGTCCAGGTGAATATTTTCCAAAGTTAAGATACTTAGTTGTCTATAGTTCAAGTGTCTAAAAAATTGAAATACAAAGGTACAATTCTTAGGATGAATAAATGATCCCACTTAATATGTTAATTATTAGATACAGAAAAACAATTTTGAAAGATCACCAGATTTCTGGTGATTTGGGTATGGGGGGACTGAGACTCTTTAGTCCAGAGTTATAGTCAATTCTGTAAGGACTTGTCAAGATCCAGGCATGAAATAGATCAGTGGCAACAGAAATTCTAACAGTTTGAAGTAGCATGAAGGACTTGGGGAGAAATAAATGTGACAGAATTAAGTGGAGAAGAAGAGGGACCATGTCCCATAGATTTTCTTAATCTTGGTCATAGTGTTCAGCAAAAAGCTACTTTGATTGACTCGGAGCTGTTAGCACTGAGAGGAGGGGGAAGATATTAGTCCATGATATTTTACCACAGGGGACTAGGGAAAAAAAGCCTGTTCAGAGAACCTAGAGCCTATAAATTGTTCTTAGTTGTATTGTAATATTTAAGGAGCATAATGGCTTAAGAAGGTGAGGGAAAAGGAAAGCATTTGTTACAACTCTACCTTAACTCCCAAGACTTACAGACATGAAATTACTGGGCAATCTTTTCCTGAATTCATACTAAACCTTACAATCTATGGTGTTGTACTGCCTTCATCTCATCTGGCGGGTCAAGCTTTCCCACTTACTCAGGCCTGGTGGTGCACACACCTGTGTCATGAATAACCGTGTGATGTCAGCCACTTTCCAGCTTTCATCACCCACTCCAGAATGCGATGTGCCCTTCAGAGTGTCTATGAAAGCTTCAGAAGTACTGATTCTGCTTTCTTTAGCATGTTCTAATATGAGTTGTCTGATCCCAATGCTGTAGCAACTTTAGGAGCCTCTTGCATTTTATAGAAACTACTTATCTGTTCATTTCTAATTCGTCATATTCACTCCTATCAATTTAAACTTGAATATTATTTTTATGGAACTCCTTGGCACAACTGCTGTGCAGCTTTCCTATAAAAAAATAAAATTTGCAGATAGAGGAATTTCTGTACTATGTATTAACAACTACCAAATTTATAGTTTTCAGTCTAGGGCTTCTACTGAACTCAACCTACATATCCAACTGCTAACTTCATATCATCACTTGGATGCCTCAGGCTTGAAACATTTTATACCTGGGCATATACCCCAATGCCTACCCTAAAACTGCTCTTCTTCCATCTGTTCTAGTTTGCTAGCTGCCAGAATACAATATACCAGAAACGGAATGGCTTTTAAAAAGGGGAATTTAATAAGTTGCTAGTTTACAGTTCTAAGGCCCAGAAAATGTCCCAATTAAAACAAGTCTATAGAGATGTCCAATCAAAGGCATCCAGGGAAAGATACCTTGGTTCAAGAAGGCCAATGAAGTTCAGGGTTTCTCTCTCAGCTGTAAGGGCACATGGCGGACATGGCAGCGTCTGCTGGCTTTCACGTGGCTCTACCAAAAGGGACTCTCTCCAAAATGTTTCCTCTTTTAAAAGATTCCAGCAAGCAACTCCACCTTCAGTGGGTGGAGACACACCTCCATGGAAATCATCTAATCAAAAGTTACCACCCACAATTGGGCAGGTCACATCTTCATGGAAACAATCAAAATGCTCCCACCCAGCAATATTGAATGAGGATCAAAGGGCATGGCTTTTCTGGGGTCCACCACAGATTCAGACCAGCACACCATCTATATGCTCAAACCAGAAACACAGAACTCACCCTTGATCTCTCCCCCAAAACAATGCTCATCAAATTAATGATTTGATTCTATAGAGTATGCCTCCAAAATATCACACTAATTTACCTTCTTTTGAACTCCACTGGCACCGCCCTAGTTTGCATCATCAGGACTACTGCAACAGCTGCCAAACTGGTCTCCCTGTATCCATGTTTGTTCTACTCCAAATCATTTCTCTATAGGACAGCCAGTATAAATTTTATTCGTGATACAGATCTGATGTCATTCTTTTTCCTAAAATTTTTCAGTTGCTTCCCATTGCCCTTAATATAAAGAGAGAAATACTTGATATGGCTGTGCCAGTCCTCTGGGAGCTGGTCTTTTATCTACTTCTCCCCTCCACTCTCTATGCTGATATTTTGATAAAACTGGGGTTCACATATACCAGGAGGACTATATGATGATACAAACAAGGACAAAAAAACAAAAAGCAATCATTAGTTTCTAGTTCTGTTCATTTTTTTTTTTAACCTTTGAAGTAGTTCTTGCAAGAACTTATTTATATTTCTGGTGTTACTCAGTGGGACACATAGGTCTATACAACCCCTTTCAGCCGTGTTCACCATCAATATGGCAATATTACTTACAGACCCACTAGAGAACCACCTTCACCCCTATCTCTTCCCTTACATTTGAGTTCAACCTCCTTAGTTAATTGTTCACCCGTCTCTAGTTTCTATGTATTTCTAAGTCCCCTATATCCTCTATTATGAGCCGCTGATTTTATGTTTACCATGGTCATAAAAGTGGGGTCATGTGGTTCAATGGTAGAATGTTCACCTTCCATGCTGAAGACCCGGGTTTGATTCCCAGACCATGCACCCCCCCACCCCCACCCCCCAAAAAAGGAAAAAGTGGAGTCATACAGTATCTATCCTTTTGTGTCTGGCTTATTTCACCCAGCATTATGTCCTCAAGGCTCATCCATCTTGTCATGTGCTTTAACGTGACAAGCTAATGACGTGCTAAAACGTCATTTCATTCTACTGCTACATAATATTCCACTGTATGTAAGTTCTCTTCATTTTTATCTCACCTTTATTTACGACTATTTTACTACAGTGGATTTATATCATTTATTTTTTAAATGAATTTTGGAAGTATGTGCTCATAATTAAAAGGGTTTAGAGACCACCAGTCTATACTACAGCTACACTAGACTTCTCTCAGTTCCTTGAACACATCATGTTCTGCCCTGCCTCAGGCTTTTGAGCATTGTTTTGCTTCTGCTTGAATTAATCCAGCACATTCACCGCAAGATTCTGATTTAATCTTACGTGTGGTCCAGGTACCTCTTATTTTTAAAAGCTCCTCAGGCGATTTGATATGCTTGCCATTTGAAAACCACTGCATTAAATTATCAAGCGATAGAAAGGAAAGAGTGAGGGAGAAGCTAAAGAGATTTTTATCAACTGGTCTGAGAATATCACCACCAGTTTCTGAGGAATATCCACTTTGAGTTTCAAACAACCAATTTATAAATAAATTTTAGGAGAGAATTAGGTTGTAATTCAGGACTGCCTGTTTTTAATGTTCTAAAATAATTTAAGAATCTGTTATATACACAGTTTGGGTATGTACTGGGTTGACTAGTGTCCTCCATAAATTAACGTCCACCCAGAATATTAGAACGTGAACTTATTTGGAAATAGGATCATTGCAGATATAATTGGTTAAAATAGATAAAACTCGTTAGAGAAGGGTGAGCCCTAAATCCAATAAGACTGGTGTCCTTATAGGAAGATGGAAATTTAGACTCAGAGACACACACAGAAAAGATGGCCACACTAACACCCAGGCAGAGATTGGAATTATGCTGCCACAGGCCAAGGAACACTTAGGGCTGCCAAAAGCTGCAAGACGCAAGGAGGAATCCTCCCTGGAGGCTTTGGAGGGAACAAGGCTTTTGTTAGCATCTAGACTTCGGACTTCCAGCCTCCAGAACTGTGAGGGGATAAATTTCCATTGTGTTAAACCACTTAGTTTGTGACACTTTGTCATGATAGCCCTAGGAAACTAACACAGGTATTAGGACAAATCAAGTTCAGTATCTCTTTTTTTTTTTTTTTTGGCATAGGCAGGCTCCGGGAATCGAATCTGGGTCTCCGGCATGGCAGCCGAGAACTCTGGCACTGAGCCACCACTGCCCACCCAAAATCAAGTTTAAAGAAGAGAAAAACTATAAGCTTCAAAAAAAAAACATATTTGAGCAAGACAGTTTCTCTTCAAATTGGATGCAGGGTGGTTTAGGAGTTGGAAAAAGGTTTAGGAGTTAAACAGGCCTACATTTAAATCTTTGCTCTGACAAATACCAGTTATATAATTTTATGAGCAATTCATTTAAACTCCTTACTAAGAGCTTCAATTTTGAATTTTTTAAACTGGGTAACACAAACAACAACCAACAACAACAACGACTACCTCCTTTTATTCGCACATAATGCAAGCCATGGTAGCATTAATCTGTATTATAACACTTAATATACTTTATACTACTTAAGCCTCAGAACATGAGGTGGATGTTGCTATACTAATTTTATAAATTGAATAAACTGAGAAAGACCACAAAATGACAGACCCAGTGGACCTTTTTAACACCATGGCTAGAGCCTTAATTGCAGTGCTCTACACTGCCCAGCATCCAGCCAGCCCATGGGGCTCTCAAATTCAGGACCCCGGATAGATCTCCTCAATAGCCTACTCTAATAAACTGAGCTAATCAACTCAGGGAAGATGCTGATACTGCTATTTTAACACCTATACCTGACTGGGAGATGATGACCTAAGATACCTGCCATATTACTTGGCATAAAGTAGGAGCGCAAAACAAAATCAAAACTAAAAACCTATCCCCTCCCCCCCCAAAAAAAACTCCAAAACAAAACATCTGCGCTCTGATTTTCTCTGGAAAGCTAGAAAAAAGAGAAGTTCAAACAGACCTAGGAGTGGGTGAACTAGGAATTTAACTCTGGGACAGAATTCTTAAAATTCCACAAGTCTTAAGAGGGGACAGATTGCAATGACAAATTTTCTCCTCTCACAGCCTTCTGGAAAAATGTACTGGGGGCGTAAACCACCCAAGAGATTTAAAGCTTTAACGCAAATCACCTTGTGATACTAGATTAGTCAGTTTTTTGAGGCCTATATGTTCACTGGGAATGCTGTTCTTCTCTGTGGATTATTTCATATATTTCTTTCTTTCTGCTCCATTTCTTTGTGTACTGATTTGTCCAAATAATGCTAGATTCTTTTCTTCATCCACAAGCAATAATTACAATAATAACAGCTGGGTTACAACTATTCCTTGCATTTTTTTTTAACTTTTTTTATTGCATAGTATAACATACATACAAAGCAAAGAAATAAAAAAGCACTAGTTTTCAAAGCACTCTTGAGAAAGTGGTTACAGGACAGATCGCAAAGTTTGTCATGGGCTACCATACCATCCTCTCATATTTTTCCTTTTAGCTGCTCTAGAATATAGGAGGCTAGAGGGCTTAAATACTTTTTTATCATCACAATCAACTTTTTTCCTTCTTTTTTTTTGTGAACAATAACATATATACAGAAAAGCTATAAATTTCCAAGTACAGCACCATAATTAGTTGTAGAACGTATTTCAGACTTTGACATGGGTTACAATTTCACACTTGCATTGGTTTTCAAATCTGTTTTTCTTTTTCTTCAGTTTCTTTGCACTTAAAGGAGAGAAAAATGATGTTTCACTGTTTTTCTTTTAAACAATAAAAATTCCTATCTCACTGTATCTGTTACGCTTACTTTTGGACTAAATGGAAATTCAGATTTTTTTTCTTTTGGTAAAAATTAAGAAGCAGTATTATCTTAATAGTATACTATGCTAGACATTTTCATTTTATTTTTGGGGGGGTTGTGTACTCAAAATCTACTGTAATGTTGCAAGTAAAATTCAGTTTTTAATTGACATTTTAGTTTGAAATTTATCACTTAAAAATGAAGTGCAGTGCTTGAAGAATACAAGAATGATTATTCTATTATTTTAGCACCAAGTGCTAAAAATTAAGATTCTAAGATGGTATATAATGCACTGAATCTGGCTATCTGCTGAATGGTCTGATTCTAAGGAGTAGATTAACTAGATGTAGTTCTAAAATTGGGCCACAGAAATTTGATACAGTTGTGAATTCACACTGAGCTAATTAAGCTTATTTAAAACTAGACAATGAGACAGGACAGGAAGAATGGTAGGGGAGCCAAGCAAGACACTATTTTACACTACTATCAAATATCCAATTCATTATAATAGCGTTGGCCTTTCCACCCAGAATGCCAAGAAAATTGAAGCAATACTCTTATGCTAATTATCATTAGAAATTATATCAAAAGTAAATATATATCTCTTGCTGAAATTCCTCACAGCAGACAAAAGGCTATAGACATTTATGCTATAAGAATTTAATTCAAAAGACTAATGTGCCAAACAATCTGAGTAATTCTGTCTTTAGAGAAATTCAACTTTAATGCACCAGACTATTTGAAAAAGATAAACAGTAGGAAAGAAGAGAAATGGTGAACTCTTTATTAAATTTATCTCCTTCCTCTAATGGCTGTGGGTACAACTGGTTGGAAGTCTTCAGCAGCAGTGTTACGCTGCTTGATGTTTGCATTGTCATTCTTACACATCAACTTTTTAACATGAGAGACAAGATATACCTACAACTCTGCATTTGTAAAAATTATCCATTTCCTCCCTCATTCAATAAATATTTATTGACTAACTACCACGTACTAGGCACAGTCATTCAGTAGCCACTGCACAGTCTATACCCTCAGAGAGCTCATAGTCTGGTGAGGAGAAATGCTTTAAAGAAATGATCGGACAATTTAAATAAATATTCTTAAACAAGCAAGTTAAGTTCTATAAGGGAGGAGTAAAGGTGCAGGGATTTCACACAAGGCTGTAATTTTGATTGCTTCTCTAAGGAATGCACTGAAGGTGAGAGACGAAGAATGAGTTAGTCAAGAGTGGGGAAAAGGGTGTTCCAGGATGAAGAAATAGTGGGCATGGGATGGAAAAGGGCAAGATCAGGTACATAATTTGTGGGACCCAATGTAAAACAAAAATACAAGGCCCCTTGTTTAGAAATTAAGAATTTAAAGATGGTGACAGCAAAGTATTAAACCAAGTTTGGGGCCCTTCTAAGTGCAGCGGCACAGGTTACACATCCATGAAGCTATCTTGGGAAAGAGGGACACATATCTGAGGGGTCGAATGACAGCTGTTGGAACATAGTAGTGGTGGGGGGAATGGCTAGAGCTGAGACTGTAAGGAGAGGTGCAGAGGTACCACCCCAGCTCAAGGCTTCTGGCTTCCAGGGGCCAGTGTCATAGAGGGCTTTTTACCATCTCCTTCATTGTTCCCGAAATATTAATAAAGAGCTATTATGGAAGCATGACAGTCTGCTGCCTGCGTGCTAAGAGGAAGACAAAGAAGATAGTCTCTGCCTTTTAGGAACTTACAAATAATTCTGTAATTTAGGGTAGAATGAGAGGTATAAACACTAACTGTGGGAGAATTTAAGGTATGAAGATTACTTATTTGGGGTAGGGAACTTCAAACACACAGAAAAAAACTCCAAATGGAGTGAAATGAGCTTTCTCCAGCCTTCAGAGTAATGATTTAACACCACTGTGAGAACAGCGAGCACATCTAGTACTTTCTAGGTGTGAGGCACTGGGTGATACATGCTTTACATGATTTAATTCATTCTAGCCTCACATCTATGAGGTAGCTGCCATTACTGTACTCATTTTATAGACAAAGAAAGAGAGGCACAGAAAGGCTCTATAACTTGCTCAAGGTGACACAGCTAGCAAGTGCGGGGAATTCATTTGAACCCAGGGAGTCTGGGTCTAAAGTGCTTGCTCTGGACTGCTATACTATATTACCATTTTACTTCGCTTGTTTTATTTTGCCTTTTTTTTTTTTAAATCTTATACTCAACTCATCTTTCCTTTTTTCTTTTTCTCACTGGTTTTCTGTTGTTACTTTCCCTTTTTCTCTACTGAGTAAGGTATATATGCTGTCTGAAATTGGTTAAGAGATATACAATAGGAGAGGATCCATATCTCACACCCTATATAAAAATTAACTCAAAATAGATCAAAGACCTAAACATTACATCTAAGACCATAAAACTGTTAGGAGAAAATGCAGGGAGATATAAATCTTATAATAGGAGGCGGTTTCCTAGACCTTACACCCAAAGCACGAGCACTGAATAAAGAAAGGAAGAAATGGGAACTCCTCAAAATTAAACACTTTTGTGCATTAAAGAACTTCATCAAGAAAGTAAAAAGGCAGCTTCTACAATGGGAGACAATATTTGGAAATGATAGATCAGATAAAGGTCTAGTATCCAGAATATATAATGAGATTGTTCAACTCAACAACAAAAAGACAGACAACTCAATTACAAAATGGGCGAAAGACTTGAACAAATACTTCTCAGAAGAGGAAATACAAATGGCCAAAAGGCACATGAAAAGATGCTCAACTTCCCTGGCTATTAGGGAAATGCAAATCAAAACCACAACGAGATAGCATCTCACACCCATGAGAACGGCCATTATCAATAAAACAGAAAAGGACAAGTGCTGGAGAGGATGTAGAGAAAGAGGCACACTTATCCACTGTTGGTGGGAATGTCAAATGGTACAACTGCTGTGGAAGGCAGTTTGACGGTTCCTCAGGAAGCTAAGTATAGACTTGCCATATGAAATGGCAATACCATTGTTAGGTATCTACTCAGAGGACATGAGGGCAAGGATACAAGCAGACATTTGCACACCAATGTTTATAGCAGCATTATTTACAATTGCAAAGAGATGAAAACAGCCAAAATGTCCAGCAACAGACGAGTAGCTAAACAAACTGTGGTATATATATAATGATGGAATATTATGCAGCTGTAAGACAGAATAAAGTTATGAAGTATGTAACAACATGGATGGACCTTAAGGACATTGTGCTGAGTGAGAATAGCCAGAAACAAAAGGAGAAATACTGTATGGTCTCACTGATATGAACTGACATTAGTGAATAAACTTGGAGAATTTCATTGGTAATAGAGACCATCAGGAAATAGAAATAGGGTAAGATATTGGATAATTGGAGGTGAAAGGATACAGATTGTGCAACAGGGCTGACTGTAAAAATTCAGAAATGGATAGCACAATATTACCTAACTGTAATATAGTTATGTTAAAACACTGAATGAAGCTGAATGTGAGAATGATAGAGGGAGGAGGGCTGGGGGCACAAATGAAATCAGGAAGAAAGATAGATGGTAAAGACTGAGATGGTATAATCTAGGAATGCCTAGAGTGTATAATGATAGTGACTAAATGTACAAATCTAAAAAATGTTTTTGCATGAGGAAGAACATAGGAATGTCATTACTTCAGGGTGTTGAAAAATTGATAGTAATTAATATTTTAAAATTTTAACTTATGTGTGAGACTAAAGCAAAAAATGTTTATTTGGTACAAAATTTATATTTTGACTGGTGCATTTCCTAATATAACTTATGAAGACAGCTTAACTGAACACTATAAGGACATGGAACCTTGAGTAGGGCATGAGATATTGTTGGTTTGTCCAGAGTGATGCCCTGATAAATCCCAGAGTGATTTGAACAGTGAATAAAAAAGTATTTGCAAAGTATCTTCGGGGAATGGTAAGAAAGGAGAAAAATTCAACTTCCCCAAGTTGAATTCTTGATATTTTCACAAGCAGTGCAGACAACCAAAGCAGTAGGCTGAGCCCCCAAACTTGGGGTTTGTTCATATGAAACTTAACCCCACAAAAGATAGGTCAAGCCCACTTAAAATTAGGCCTAAGAGTCACCCCCAAGAGAACCTCTTTTGTTGCTCAGATGTGGTCTCTCTCTCCAGCCAACACAACAAGCAAACTCACCGCCCTCCCCCTCTCTATGTGGGACATGACTCCCAGGGGTGTGGACCTTCCTGGCAACATGGGACAGAAATCCTAGAATAAGCTGAGGCTCAGCATCAAGGGATTGAGAAAAAACCCTAGAATGAGCTGAGACTCAGCATCAAGGAAATGAGAAAACTTCTCGAGCAAAAGGGGGAAGAGCAAAATGAGGCAAAATAAAGTGTCAATGGCTGAGAGATTCCAAACAGAGTCGAGAGGTTATCCTGGAGGTTATTCTTACGCATTAAGTAGATAACACCTTGTTATCCAAGATGTAATGGAGAGGCTGGAGGGAACTGCCTGAAAATGTAGAGCTGTGTTCCAGTAGCCATGTTTCTTGATGATGATTGAATAATGATACAGCTGTAACGATGTGACTGTGTGATTGTGAAAACCTTGTGTCTGATGCTCCTTTTATCTACCTTGTCAACAGATGAGAGGAACATATGGAATAAAAATAAATAACGGGGGAACAGATGTTAAAATAGATTTAGTTTGAAATGCTAGTGATCAATGAAAGGGATCAGTAAGGGGTATGGCCTGTAAAATTTTTTTTCTGTTTGTTTTATTTTTCTGTTGTCTTTTTATTTCTTTTTCTGAATTGATGCAAAGGTTCTAAGAAATGATCATGATGACGAATATGTAACTATGTGATGATATTGTGAATTACTGATTATATATGTAGAACGGAATGATCATAAGTTAAGAATGTTTGTGTTTGTTGTTATATATTTTTTAAATTAAAAAATTAATAAAAAAGAGATATACAATAAGAAAAGTAATTTTGCTAAAGATTTTCCCATTTTTTAAAATTATCTAGAGCCAAGCCAGAGATAATAGAAAGAAGAATATGAAATACATTTAGATATGAATTTCTAAAAGAAGATGCCAAATACAACACTACTTTCTTCTTGAACTGATGACAGTCCCCTAATGTATCTAAGTGCTGATGGCAACTAAAGCTCATGGAGGTATGGATAATTACTGCTGACTCCCTGAGAATTAGGGACACTGAGTTAATGCAACTCCAGGAATCCACACATTGGCTTTCAGTAATACCATGACCTGATGCTGGACCCATTTCTCACAGAATTGGGAAATGCATGTATGTGCTTATTAACTGAATAAATACAGTACACAGGTACTATGTAGAATTAAATACAGCCAAACAGAGCTACAACACAGTTCTTTCAGAGAGAAATGGACAGTACATTTAAAATTTTGATTACTACCACAATATAAATAGAAGCCTCATGCTACTATGGTTTAGAGGAGAATGCTTTCACAAATCCATCAGAAAACTTAGGAAGACTTTAAGGAGGAGTTGGCATGGGAGCATCATCCTAGAGGGAGGTTTTGCACACTGATCTAAGCCAAGTTGCCCCTTCACAGGTATCGTTTTTGTTTTGTTTTTTTGCCCGGTAGCGATCAGCAGCCATTAAAGATTGGAGATAGTCAAAGCCACAGGTCTTCTCTCCACTACCAGATAGTCCATCACAATAAAAGTAAATGTTAGACTGAACACTGGTACACAAACACTTATTAGGAAGCAGACACATATGTAACCTGCTCTTGAAGTCCTAGCTCTGTCCCTTAGGTATTCCATCAAGGATCTCACAAAAACTGTTCACTAGAGGGAGATGTGACAAAATTCCATGGCAAGACCCAGTTTACCTTCTGATGAAACCAGATTAAAGCATTTTCTGTTAGTTGTGGCCATTAGGCTCAGAGTCCCCAGCTTTGGGTGCTTTTCTGCAGGTTTTAGGTTACCAGGATTACCAGATTCTTACACACAGTTCAGGCAAGGCCAGAGAGGGGCTTGTACAGTATTTCTAGCCAATCTAATTCAAAATTATTTCTGACACCCTTTATGCTAATTAGAAAACTCTCAAGCATAGATTTAGATATCAGTAGGTTAAGTTTATAGCAGCTGCCTCCTGATTAGGGTCTTTCCGGTGCCAATCAACTATCCCTAGAATGTGTACTTCTATGTAAGCATACTTCTTCAAATGTTAATTAATAAAGTCTAACGTATAGAGTAAAATTAACACACATTATATCACACTGGGTAGGTTATAGTATTTTAACATAAATTACAGACAGTAAACTGTAGGGTGAGACTATGAGGTATGGACGGGGCAAGATATTCTAGATGAATGTAACAGTTCATTATTGCTTATTACTGTCCCATTGCACAAAGGATTTAAGGCAGAAGGAAACTGCTGTAAACAAAGGCATGGGATATGGGCTAAACTTAAACCTAACTGTGCTAAGCAGTTAAGTTAGCCTGGGTGAGAAGTTAGTCCCCCTAACATAAGCCATCGGCAGAGCAGGCTGGAACAAATGCACTGGAGCCGGACCTTGCAAAGATCTAGACTGACCACAAGTGATGAAAGCGTGAGCTTATTTTGGTAGTTGCTAGTTCAGTAACCATATTTTTTTTTTTGAAAAAAAAAAAAAAGGCAAATGGCTTAACAGATGTTTGTATCCATTCAATCTGGAATATGAAAGAACCAGTAATATTAAACATTTTTGGATTGTTTCAATAGTATATAGAGCTTATGAACCAGAATATTTAAAACTAGAGCTCTCTTTTTAAAAAGGTAGTACAGAGGAACTGATGTTTACAGCAGCATTACTTACAATTGCCAAGAGTTGGAAACAGCCCAAATGCCCATCAAAGGACAAGTGGCTAAACAAGCTGTGGTATATACATATGATGGAATAATTCACAGATATAAGACAGAATAAAGTCATGAAGCATGTAACAACATGGATGAAACTTGAGGACATTATGCTGTGAGGGAAATTAGCCAGAAACAAAAGGATGAATACTTTATGGTCTCACTAATATGAACTAATATTAATGAGTAAACTTTGAGAGTTAAAGTTAAGAATACAGCTTATTAGGAGATCAAAAAGAGGGTAGAGATTGGGCATTTGGTGCTGAAGGAATTCAGAATGTATAAAAGGACTGAGTGTAAAAATTCAGAAATAGATAGCACAATACTATTTGATGGTAGCACAATTAATATAATTACACTAAATGAAGCTGAACGTGGGTATGGCTGAGGGAGAAGGGCAATAGGCATGCATGACACCAGAAAGAAACACAGAGGATAAAGAATGAAATGGTAGAACTTAGGAATGCTTAGAATGGATATGATGGTAATCAAATGTACAAATATAAAAAACGTTTTTGCATGAGGGAGAATAAATGTCAACGTTGCAAGGTGTTGAAAATGAGATGGTATACAGGAAAACGTACAATAAATAAATGCAAGCTAGAGTCTATAGTCAATAGTAACACTGTAATATGCTTCCACTGAATGTAACAAAGGCATTATGCCAAAACTAAACGTCAACAAGCTGGGGATATAATGGAGTGGTATGGATTCTTTGTGGAAGAAAAGGAAATGTCATCACATATATTATGGCTACAAAGGCATGGCTACTTACATAGGTTGGATTGTATCATGTGCGAATAAAACTTGTTAAAAATGAACAAAAAGAAGTGCTAGAGAATGTGGAGAAAGAGCTGCACCTATCTCACTGCTGGTAGGGAAGCTAAGAGACGCAGCCCCTCTGGAGGGCAGTGTGGTGGTTTCACAGGAGGCTAGAGGTGAGGTTGCCATGTGATCCTGCAACCCTATTGCTAGGTATGTACCTGGAGGAACTGAGAGTGGGGACACAGATGGACATTTGCACACTGGTGTTTATGGAGGCATTGTTCGTGAGCAATGGATGGAGGTTTCTAAGGGTAGAACTGAGGGATGGAAGGGGGAAACGGTGGTGTATGTATACATACAATGGACTACTGAGTGGCTGCAAGAAGGAATAAAACTGTAAGGCATGCAACTAGGTGAATGAACCTTAAGGACAGTATGTTGAATGAAATGGCAGAAAGAAAAACACAAATATTATCATTACTCATGCATATGGACTCACTAATATACAAACTCAGAGAACTGAAGTTGAGAAAATAGGTTATCAGGTTGGGCATATTGTAAGGGGTCCTAGATTGTAAGCTCTTACAGCAGTCACATATATTCAGGAGATGTAACTGTTATTCCTAAATTTTGAAATACTGAGCTATTTGTGTATAACCTAGTCATTTCCTGAAACTTCGGGTATTTATTGACACCTGAGACTGTGAGTTAGAGCAGTGAAGCTATGAAAGTCAGCATTACCCAATAAAACAACTGTTTAAAAAGTTGAAAAAGTGATCAGACTTCAACTAGAAATATAAATGAAGTGGATGTGGATAGGACTAAGGTAAATCAGAATACAGAGTAAAAGATGATATGATCCATGTTTTAAAACTTCAACTTCACTGTGAGACCAACAGGAGATGTTTATTTCGTGCAAAATTTATATTTTGGGTAGCACATTATCTAATTTAACTCGTATGGTCAGTTTATTTGAACACCATAATACATGGAATCTTGAATGGGGCATGAGATCTTGTTGGTTTGTATAGGTTAGTGTGATACACAGATGTATCCCAAACTAATCTGAGCAGAGTATAGAAAAGTATTTGTAAAGTCTCCTTGGGAGACTGGGGAGAAAAGAGGAAATACTCAACTCCCTGATCTGGGAAGTTTTTGTGATTGTGAAAACCTTGTGTCTGATGCGCCTTTTATCCAGGGTATGGACAGATGAGTAAAAAAATAAGGATAAAAATTAAATAAATAATGGGGGGGCAGGGAATATAGGGTAAAATTTTGGTAGATTGAAATAGTAGCGGTCAATGAGAGGGAGTGGTAAGGGGGAATATATGAGTTTTTTCTTTTTATTTCTTTTTCTGGATTGATGCAAATGTTTTAAAAATGATCATGGTGATGAATACATAACTATGTGATGATATTAATAGCCACTGATTGTATACTATGGATGGACTGTATGTGTGTGAAGATTTCTTCAAAAAATATTTTTAAAAAGTAAATCTAAAAGGGCAGGCCACAGTGACTGAGCAGGCAGAGTTCTCGCCTGCCATGTTGGAAAACTGGGTTTGATTTCCGCTATCTGCCCATGTAAAAAAAAAAAAATGTAAATCTAACAATCTAAAACAACAACAGCAACAAAATGGTAGCAAAAGGATAAAAACTGAGATTTTTAAGAATGTTAATCTAAAATGGTATAAGAGGAGAGAGGCAGCAGTTGAAAGAACATTTAGGAGGCTATGAAACTAGATGAGGAGAAAAGGACTTTGTTTAAGAAGGTGATAGTAGGAAATGGAAAGGTAGGAACTTATTAAAGAAAGGTCTATATGTCTTTCCTAGGACAAGTGATCTGTCCCCTCCTGGAACTTCTTTAGATTGAGTCCTTACCAATCATTTAATAATTACATATGGCTGTGCATTATTATCTACCTTTTCCTGGAGTATGAATTTCCTAACCTGATTGACAGGCCTTAAGACAAAAAACAATCTTGCCTTACTTACAGTTGGTATGCTCCTACTTCAGTCTACACAAAGTTGAATTAGGAGATGTCTAATGCAGATTTACTCAGTTAGGTAGGTTCTTAATGTTTCACGGTTCAAATGTGTAACCAAGAAATTAGGACTTAAGGTATGATTTTGACTATTGAACCATTATATAGATGTTCCTTTTTGCTTTCTGGTATACTAGAGTAGACAGAGGGAAATACCTGAAATCTCTGAATTGTAATACAGCTGCCTTGATCTCTGACAATCATTGTATAGCCCTGACCTTCTGCCTCTGTGATTGAAAAAGCCCTGTGACTAACCTTCGAATTTGTACCACGTTATCCAGTTTTTCAACTTTAGAATCTTGTAATCACTAAAGATAGCCTCTAATATTTATTAATGAAGGGTCTTGGGTCAGCCCAGAACTAACCCACCTCTAATCTAAAGTTATCTTGATGACAGAGATTGGATCTAACCAAAGTGGGCCCACCTGACATGCTCAGACTTTAACCTACAAGTCACCTGTATCTCTCCGCCATTGTCTTACACAGGTTCCGTGACTAAGTATGTAATCAGTCTGCACATGCTCAATAATAATTATATCACCTCTAATTACATCATCTGGGGCCACTGTGCTCATTATTCTGAACCCTGCCCATCCTCTCTCTAATAAAACTACCCAAATTACTGCAGTTCGAGGAGACAGATTTTGGGTCATTAGGCCATCCGCTCTCCTACTATGCACCTAGTAATTAATGTTTTCTCTCTTTGAAACGCTGGTGTCTCAGGAATTGGTTATTGAGCGCGCTGGTAAAAGAATCCATGGCCTTTGTCCAGTAATAACTGGAATTTTTTAATTAGTTAGAATGTTGGAATAAAAAAAGATTCAGACTATGCCCATATATTTTCCTTGAGTTTAGTTACAGGAGATTTGTAATGACATGCAGCTTCTACGGAAGACCTAGAAACCCACTTAACATAGGACATTTTTTGCTACTTAAATGAGAAGATCGTGATAACCAATTAAAAATGGCCGTTTTCCTTGATATGTTCGACAGAGCCAGTAACTATTACTTCTGTGCTGTGCGGCCATTTCTAAAATAGTACATAAGAATAAAACAATTTGTGTAGAATTTTTATGCTGAGCAATTGAATGGTGTTCTCTAAATCTGTATTTGTTTCTTTTTTTGGGGGGGTGTTCTTTTTCATTTTTTTAAAATTTATTAATTAAAAAAATAAAGAAACAAAATAAAACAACATACATAATCAGTAATTCACAATATCATCACTTAGTTGCATATTCATCATTCCTTAGAACATTTGCATTAATTCAGAAAAAGAAATAAAAAGACAATAGAAAAAGAAATAAAACGAACAGAGGATATATTTGTTTCGTGGTGGTAAAAAAATTAAACATAGCAGGAAGAAAGTAAAAACATCATGCATGCTAACTGCTTAACACATGAAGAATAAATATATATCTAACAGTTAATAAGACTATGTTTAAGAGGATTCTCATTTTGGGAAAAAGGGTAATAGAAAACTGACTTTCTAAAACTTAGTAAAAACAGTATTGATGGCGACACGGGAGAGGACTCCCAGGGGTGAATCCAGACCTGGCACCGTGGGATCAACAACTACATCCTGACCAAATGGGGGAAAAGAAGTATCAGTGGCAGAGAGAGTTCAAATAGACTCAAGAGGCTACTCTGGAGGTTGCTCTTTATGCAAGCTTCAGGTAGACCTTGCTACCTATCAAAACCTGCCAACCCCCAACCAGGACCATTCCAGTCAATCCTAAAGAACACCGAGGGCAATATATAAGATTCCACAAGGGTTCCAGGCACTAGAGTAACTTGCAAGAAAATAAGTCCCTCGTCCAGATAAGTCCTGAAACCTAGCCCAGCCTCTCCAAAACATCAGGCAGTTCCATCTCCCTACCCCATATTAGTGACAGACCCTTCCAATATGAAAACTTTAAAATTGCCATAGCCCAAACAACCCCAATGAGAGGTATGGAAAGATTAAAAGTGATGCTGGAATTATACACAGAAGATAGGACTTAACAAATGAATATGAATGCTGAATCATTAAACTGATATCTCTTTTAGTCTCCAGTATTTTAGAGCAGCTAGAAGTAAAAACCTAAAACTGTGAAATTATAACCCATGTCAAAGTCTGAAATATGTTCTATAACTAATTGCGGTGTTGTGCTTGGAAATTTATAGCTTTTCTGTATAGATGTCATTGTTCACAAAAAAAGAAGGAAAAAATTGATTACGATGATAAAAAAGTATTTAAGCCCTCTAGCTTCCTATATTCTGGAGCAGCTAGAAGGAAAAATATGAGAGGATGGTATGGTAGCCCATGACAAACTCTGGGATCTATCCTATAACCACTTTTTGAAGAGTGCTTTGAAAACTATTGCTTTTTTATTTCTTTGCTTTGTATATATGTTATACTATACAAGAAAAAAAGTAAAAAACAAACAAAAAAAACCAGTATTGTTTCATTTTTTATGTGGAGAATAGGCCAAGTGAAAACATATTTGAAATTAGGCTTGGCTACACATAGGTAAAGGAAAGGTCAGAAGATTAGGGTTTTTTTATTCCTGTTTAAGGTACATTTATGGTAGTTTACACATGAATGCTCTCCAGAGCTTGCGGTGGAGTGACCTTTATGTTCCTATTTCCATGGAAACTGTTGTGAGGCAAGAAAAATATAGTATGAGGAAATGTGTATTTTAACCTTCATTTTCCTTTCACTTACCCAGCCCTCATCATTTCCATGGGAACAAGAGTTGAAAGGTCTCCAGCAGCTGAAAGTAAAAGCTTGTTCACCAAATACAGCTGTTTGAATGTCAGCTGAGAGCTGCAAATGACAGTTTTCAGCAGCTGTTAAAAAATTTAAATGGTGTTTTCCCTAATAAATTTCCCACTGTTATAATTTATGAGGGAAACTGACTATATAACTACTGTTAGGAATAATACTCAAAGGAATCTTTTGAGGCTTATGTCTATTGCTCTCTCTCCCACTTCCATTATCATATAGCATTTAAAAAAGATGACTGGAAAAAAAAAAGATGACTGGGATAGGAAGCATAGTGAAATGAAGAGAATGCTGATTAAGTCACTGTGATGTCACAAACTTTCCCCAAATGGTAGCCGTGGTAAAAGTAAAAAGAAACTAATTAAACCAAAGGAGGAGGAAAGAATGAGGAGGAAGGATGGATTTAATTTAACTTTTAAATTTTGATTACATTTTATCACAAGAAACTATGTGAAGATTGTCAGGCACACTCAAAGGATTGGAAGACTAAGCCTATTGAACCTGGCAAGAAATCTATATTGAAGAGAAGTCTACACACATACAGTATTGGTAGTCAAATCTGTTTGGTACCTGAGTTTGAATAGAGAAGAATGCCTATATTTCTTTAGCTACTATAATGGAAAAGGACAGGTCATTTGATAAAGACTACCCATTTTCCCTGCTATGGTCAAGGGCTTTAGAATACACATGTAAATTTATTTAAAGATGGAAATCTGTGTTATAAGCTTTTAGTTCAAGGGGAAAAAACCTCATCAATAACCTGAAATGAATGCCATAATTTAAAACATATCTGAAGGTTGATGGGAAAAAAAAAAGAAGAAGAATTCTTTGTTTTACATGTCCATAACTTAAGTTTATCTCTGAGGTACTTTTTCACTCTTTTTGGAGAGGTTGCTATTCTGAATTGTTCACTATTACTTGGGTTCTATTCACACATGCCTCAGGCAAAACCAAAACCTGAACATTACTGGATCATCTGAACATTTAGCAGAATGGTGTCGAGAATGTTAGCCAACAAGAGATGGAGGAATTATGGAAGTTTTCTAATGGATCTTTGGGGCCTAAGTAGACTTTTTACTTTCACCATAGTCGCCAAGGTGATATTTCCAAGACAAGAGTATAAGAATAAACAATGGAGGAGACTCACTTTAGGATAGCCAGTTTACATTGTTGAGTCACTCTATGTCTGTTTACTTCAAGAAGCACATATGGAGGACCTATTTATCACTTGGCACCAGGTACTGGTATTACTGAGATTTATGAAAAAGGCAGAGTTTCTAACTGCCAGACACTTATTTTTTTTTTTTAAATGAAGTATTACTATTTTTTATTAGTCTTATTAAAAAATCATATGGTAGCTTTCCTTCCCCACCTCTCACTATTTTAGAGTTTCATGTACATGAAGGCTGTCCTGAGGCTGTGCAAATGTCACTATTAGGTAACATGTAATTTGAGATACAAAATGCAGATTAATAGCTGCGAAAAATGAAAATGGTCCCTGGGTGATTCTATAAATGCTGGACTAAAGTAATAAATAAATTTGGGCACTTTCCAATTCTCAAAGCTTTTTTCTTTTTCTTTTGATAAGCAAATTATTACTGGCTAATGTAATAAGTTAGTTTGATAAAGCATATTTTTTATCCCTATAAAGTGGAAAGTGATTTAATTAATAAAACAGATGGAAACAACTGTGAAATTTGACAAGTTGAAGCATGCTTTAACTTAATTCAAGCTAGTATTTCCTTGCTAAAAACCATCATATCTTAGTACTTCATATTCTCATCAATTCTGCCATCAGCACTAGTGACTGACTTTCTTTTTGGAGATAGTTTCCATCTAGAAACAAAGTTAAATTAAAATGTACACACTAAAAAAACAGCATCAAGACTTGCTCCTATCATACACAACTACTTAGGGCATATATTGACAACCGGGACTTTTAAAAATTATAAAATGTTACTGTCATGACTCATAATGGAAACATAAAAATGCTGTAATTCAAAATGATAAATGCATGAATTTGAAAAACAACTATATGGGCGGGCCATGGTGGCTCACTGATAGAGTTCTCGCCTGCCATGCTGGAGACCTGGGTTCGATTCCCGGTGCCTGCCCATACAAAAAAATATATATATACACAACTATATCAAATATTGGAATTCTAAGTTTTTCATATTTCCTTTCTCGGTACTAACAATTTCCTGAGACATACTTTCAAGAGATTATTTATAAATGCAAACTCATAGGGCCTGGACAAAATTAAGCCAAAATCCATGTTAGTTAATTTACTTCTCTTGGCCTTTATGAATGTGAGAGTGTATTTTTGTATCTGTTGCTCCTAATTTGGAAAAAGTTAAAGGTATCACACCTAGATATTCTCAGAACTTTTAATTATATTCTCAAAATTATTAATCACATGAACTCAGAAGCAGTTGGAAACATTTTATGGAAAACAATAATAAAAGGCTGAGAACAAAGAAAATGAAAAGTCAGGTATCAATCTCCTCTTAAGAAAGAATTTGCTTTAATTCAAGGGAAACCAAGGGAATTCCTTAATTGGAACTGAAAGCATTTTTTAATTCAAGTACTATATAGTAGTAAGTTATTCCTTTTTGCTGACAGAAAAGCAAAAGATATATGGAATATTATCTGACCCAGAACTCTAAATATTAAAGAACTTAGTCTGTGGCTTATCCAGGTAAGGTGAAAGTCTCAATAATGAATTTGATAATTATCTGTTCTCTACGATAAAAACAGATTTTCTCTATGTTTCATGTCATTCAAGAAAGAAATAAGACTTATTGTTACTAAACTGGTTTACCACAGAACCTGTTTTATTCACTAAAATGTAAACTTCAAGTTTATATGGAAGTCAGTATATTTTTGATGACTGCAGAAAACCTAGAGAGTAGGAGAGTAATAGTTCATTAATTGTGCATTATATATAAAAAATTAATGACTGCATGTTAATAATTAAAGACTCTGCACAACTTCTGTTGTTTTAAAGTATGCTGTTTGCATTTATGCTGACCACCTCAACAATTAGATTTAAATAAAATGGTTTCTAAGCCAAAAAGACAATGCAAAGTATAGTTTGTCCACAATTTCTTGATGTTCCTTAGAGGGCTGGGCTTTCCACAAATATAGATTGAGTTAGATAGATATTTCAGTTCTGACCCAGATGGAAGGCCATAATTTTTAGGATGGTTTTAAAGCCCTAAAAAAGGTCTGAAGACACACTTGACAACCATGGGATCTTCATTATGCCAGAAATACCCTAAATGCAGCATAATATACTTAGAAGAGACTCCATTTCTCCTTAAGACAGTAGGCTTCTAACTTGGCCTGTATATCCAAGTCTCCTGTGCCAAAGCACAGATTGTGAGGTCCCACTCCAGAGTTTCTGGTTCAGTAAGTCTGGGATGGGGCCAGAGAATTTGCATTTCTAAGAAGTTTCCACATTCCTGATTTACTGACCAGATACCAAGCTGTTCTGGCTTCCTTCCTTCAGAGCAAATTATTGAGTACTCTTCAGTCATCTAATTTTCTTTTGTGTTCAAACCCAGGGAGACAGTGTCTGGGTGGCCTAGTGTGGGAGACTGGGCCCAAGTGAGGTGAGGAGGGTGATGATGCAAGGGGATGGCCCTGTGGGGGATGTCAGAGGCCAAGAAGGGTTAAGCAGACATTCATTCAGAAAGGCAGCCAGGCAGGGGTGAATTGGAACCCAAGTGGAATGAGGACCATAGAGCAATCTTGCATAGGGAATCAGAGACCAAGGAGGGTGAGGAGGTTGCCTTCACAAGGCAGAGAATGGCAGCAAAGACGATAGATTTGGCACATACAGGGGGACTGATCACTAAAGCAATGTAGTAAGGATTCAGGTTTCTCCTTGTTGGAGAAAGGAGTTATAAATATGCAAAGGAAGAAAAGTAGACTAGAATGAGCTTTTGTGCTAGACTGAAAGTGGAGGTAAACATGAGAAGTCAGACTTTTCAGGTACATAATTAGAGAAATACAGATGTAAATGCATGTATGCCTGAGAGAGTGTGTGTGTGTGTATGCGTTCTATAGTTCTGTCTCCTGAGAGGGCCTTAGAAGCAATGATATCCCAGGAGCAATGAGCACATCTACTGCACAAATCTTGATAGTAAATATTTTTCACTACTAAAAGGAACCAGGGCTCTGTGTAGAAATGCCTGATTCCAGGGCTAAGGCCAGGAAAGAAAAAAGGTGTGGAATATTTTGCTGCTCTAGAAAGGAAATTATGCTCAAAGAATAATGAGAATATATCAAAAGGACAGAGAAACCACATTGAATGGGTTTCTGCTGACCAAATCAGGGACAATTTGAGCATTAAAATAAATAATGATAGTAACATAATATAAACAATTTAACAAAATAGGATGTCATGAGCTCATATAAATAAAACAGACTGAAAGTTTAGGATATTTAGAATATATTTATATATTGAAGGAATGGGATATTTACATAGCTTAAAAATGCCTTCCCACAAAATTCTTAATAATTAGTTAGGAAGTGGAAAAGAATAAGCTTACAAGGAGACCTTGGCAGGAGCCACCTTGGTCAAATACCCAAAGGGAACACCACCAGTAACAGAACATATCAAAATCATGTTTCATCTGATAAGATGGATGTAATAAGAACACAGCATCACCTTTGTGATATTTGTCCCAAAGATGCGTACCCTAAATCTAATTATGAGGAGCCATTAGACAAACTCAAATTGAGAGCCATTCT
This sequence comes from Myrmecophaga tridactyla, assembly GCA_004026745.1. NCBI lineage: Eukaryota > Metazoa > Chordata > Mammalia > Pilosa > Myrmecophagidae > Myrmecophaga > Myrmecophaga tridactyla. The sequence continues at coordinate 35,155 of PVIY010005147.1, read as the reverse complement.
ACAAATAACTAGTTTGTAATCTTCAAAAGTATCCTGGTTATGAAAGTCAAAGAGAGACTGAGAAATCGTTCCAGATTGAAGGTGGCTAAAGAGAGTTGGACACAGCATCTGATTCGGAGTTCATCTTCAAAAAATTCTTTTAAATAAAGGAATAAATATCCTTCTTTGAAATCTTTAAAGACAAATATTGACTCTTGGGAATAGTTCTGATATAATTGTACATGGAGAAAGGAAAAGTACCACATAATTTCTCTGGACCCTTCCCGGTCTACCCATTCTATCCTGTTTATTCTCTAACTTCTTTCCTATTATTCAGAGCTAACTGTATAGTAGATATTTGACCATGCAAAATTCAGAACTTCGCTGGACAGGGAAATAATTACACACCCAAAAAAGTGATCAGTGAAAGCTGTTTTGTAATTTAAATTTCATTTTAATGGTAATAAGGCAAATCTTGAACATCCACAACTAAACATAGTGGGAGGCAAACAAAATCTTCAGCAAAAGAGGCCAGCACGTGCAAAGAGTTTCATATGAGCTTTCGGCCACTTTCTTGTAGGCTTAGCCAGGAAGTAATAAGAATCAATACATTTAAATGTGGGTTTTTTTTTTTTAAGTTAAATTTTAACAAGGTCTTTGGATATAAAATAGGATTGTGTTTTTTTTTCATACAGTGCCTAGAAGGCTGATGGCAAGTGGTAAATTCACATTTAAATGTATGTCTAAAATACCATCAGTTTCTTCTATAAGTGAACTGAGATGGCTATAGTTTATCAATTAATTAGAATTTTTAACACCTTTAGGCAAGAGCAGAATAGAGTTGTATATTACACAGTTATGAAAACTATCTGCTCTTTCCCTGTTCTCTCATAAATAATCCAATTGGTTGAGACCATTCTGGTTCAGTATGGCAGAGAAAAACACAAAACAATAGCTGTCCCTTTATTAATCTGTTTTAAAAAACATATAATTCTTCATAGGGCCGAAACAAATTTTTGAGAGCACTAGTTTCTATTAAAGCATGAAAAGCCTCTCAAAGAAAATCCCTAAAAGAGGATCAGTGAAAAAAGCATTATCTGCTAGGAGCCATAAGAAAGAGTTCCCTTATTCAAATAATTCAAAGCTAGGCTTAGAAGTTAAGTATTAGAATATCAATCTCACCATTAGCACCAGGGATTCTGAATTTCATTCTTAAGATATAATATAATCCCATCAGCTTTCCCTCTTAAAAGGAAAGGAAAATGTTTATAACATAAGAAAACACTGATTTTTGTTGGACACACATATATTCATACCACCTGGAGCCCAGCACAGGGAGGTACAGGTATATTGTGAAGTACCTTTGAGAACGAACAAAGTAAAGCATTACAGAGCATCCACACTACTTACTTTGCCTCTAATTTTAGAAGATGAGACGTGATGGAATGATTTTTAAATGTTTCTGGTTAAAATTTAAAAAAAAACAACTATGGGTTAAAAAAACAAATTATTCCTTACTTCGTAAGCTAGATCCTGAATAAATTAGACGTGGATTGTTTTATGTTCTATTCATTTGAGTTTCAAAAATGTCCCCATGATTAGATTATTATTGATTTTAGTGGGTGTGATAACAATATTATGGTTATTATTTTAAAGTCCTTATCAGTTAAGATATGTACTTGTTTTACCGAAATGTTATATCTGAGACTTTAATATTCTAGCAAAAAATTTAGAGAGATGCAACAAAAGGTCGATGGTATCGAAGCTGGGTAACGGGTTAATGGATGATCACTGTATTCTTTCTATTTTTGTATGTGTTTGACTATTTATATAAGTTTTTTAAATGCAACATCATTTGGGGTATAATTATGGTTATGACAGAGTAAATTTGGGTCTGGATTTAAGCCCTTTCAATTTAAACCATTAGTTTAGAAATCTAACTCTACCCTTGATGGTCTCAACCACCTAATACTATAACCAGAGATACTTAATAGCTATAGTCAAATCTTAAATACTATAATATAATCAATTTTTATCCACCTTCAGATAGCCTACAGGTCAAATCAATTTTAGTAAGTTAGACAACAAAAGCTTATATAGTGAGTTGGTCCAATCTCATATACGTTATAAATAGCTCCATTATAAATGGACTCCATTACATTTCAAATTCTGGATCATAGCTCTTTGAGACACATTTTTCCTTATCTCTTTCTCAGCATGGAAAATGAAGCAAACAAGAACCAAGTAAATCATCATGTAATAATGACAAAGTCAAGCTCACTGAATTTTGCTTTAAAATCAACAGCAATTAACATACTTGCTAAATTTCTAATCAACCAAAAAATAAAAACTCCAGCCATATTTTTCACCAGTCTAACTAAGGAATAGGGTCCTTCTTCTACACTGACAATTGGGAACAAGCTGGGGAGGGCAAGAAGTAAAACAGGAGGTTGGTCCCTCAGACCATTTCCTCCCAGCATCCCACCATGAATCACTTCTATTTACTTCCATATGCAACAAACACAACAGTTTAAACCCCAGTAAGCAACGGACTTCATTTAGAAGACAGGGGCCACAGTGGGAAAAAAATGACAAGATAATCAGGATTTATGTATATAAGCACTGCTGTATTTATTTGCTTATTAATTTGTAACCCTCACCAGCTGGAGAGATCCTTCAGACAGGGATGGGGACAGGCTCTCAGTAGTTTCCAGCATTAGCACAGAGCCTGGTACACAGAAGGTGCTCAATTTATTTATGAGCTGAAAGGATGAATCAATTTAAAGGAGAACAAAACTAAAGAGAGGGAGGAAGATAGAAGAAACCTTCTGTTTAAAGACAGTAAAAATGGCAAGAAGTTGCAAAATATTACAGATAAAAAGAATCTGTTTCAACCAATCAGTTAATCATTCATCAATAATTACAAACATTTCTGGGGTTTCCAGGACTCTATCCCTGGCTCAAGACAGATAATGAGATTAACAGTCACAGTTAACTCTGTATAGGCTTTTTGCTTATATTATTTTCTTTCTGAAACATCCCTTTCTCCTTTATCTTCATCATCCGTTTGCTTCTTCCTTTCATATGTGTACCACATACTTTCTCTGCCCTAGCGATATAATGATGAATACCTTCTCTGTGCTGGGGGTACAATGATGAATAAGATAACTAGTCATGACTTTCATACACTTAGTCTAGTAGGGGAGATAAACACATAATTTCATAAATTGTCCAAAGATGGAAGAAGGTCTGTATGGGGTTGAATGGGGTACCAAGAAATACATGGGAGTCAGGACATAGAGGTAGGTGAGGCTTAGGTTAGAATAAAACAAAAGGAGGCACACTGAGAAAGGTCCCCAAGGAATGACTGGTTCCCAGGAACTATAAACAGTTCTTTATCACTGGGAAGTGGGATGCAAAACTGCAGGGGGCCACAAGGCTACAGAAGGGCCAGGTCCTGGGGAGCTCTGTAGGGCATATTAAGGAGTTTAGACTTTTGAATGCAATGAAATAGGGAACCATGGAAGGATTATTATTATTATTTTTTTACATGGGCAGGCACCGGGAAATGAACCCGGGTCCTCTGGCATGGCAGGCGAGAACTCTGCCTGCTGAGCCACCGTGGCCCTGGAAGGATTTTAAGTAAAGGAATTTCATAGTCTTGTAGGAATATGGGAAATGATTAGGCAACCAGGAAAGAATATAGAAGCAAGGAGAAATGTTAGGAAGCCAAAAAATAGAAATTGGTCATTGAGTACATATGAGCAGTGCCTGGACCAGAGCCTAAATAAGGACGGTCTTTAACCAAAGAAAGGCTAGCTAACTTAAAATAAAGAGCAAACAATATTTAATGGTGAAATCTTAAAAACATCCCCTTTAAAGCCAGGAAGAAGACGAGGATGCTTGTTATGGACCTTCTCACATTATCCTGGAAGCTCCTGTTGATGTAATAAATATTAAAAGGTTTGGGAACTGAAAAGGAAGAGAAGAAACTGTCATTATGGCAGATGATCATAATCACTTAATTAGAAAAATCTAAAATAACCTATGGCTAAAAGACTAAACCTAATTAGAGATGTTAACAAGTTTATTAGATAAAGATCAATTTATAAAATCAATGGAATTTCTATACTAGCAATAACCAATGTTTAAAACTGTAAATAAAAGCAGGGCCACTTATTCTTGTCCCCCAAATTAGAAGTTCTCTGGAAATAAATCTAACAAAAAACTTCTATGAGGAATATTTTAAAACTTTGTTAAAGAACATAAAAAAGAATATCTAAAAAATGGATGGGTAGACTCAATAAGCATGAAGGTACTAATATCTTCAAAATTAATTTATAAGTTCAATACAATTCTATTCAATATTCCAAGGGATTTTTTTATGAGCCTTGATAAATTGATAAACCTAACATTTCTCTTGCCCACCCATACTCTATATATTTATAAATGCATTGTGGTGTTTTGGAGCTGTATGTACTTTGGAAAAACATGTTCTTAAACTTAATCCATTCTTGTAAGTGTGAACCCATTGTGAGTAGGGTCTTTTGATGAGATTACTTCAATTAAGGTTATGACCCAGGCTGGGTCTTAGTTCTGTTATTGAAGTTCTTTATCAGCAAAATGAAACTCAGACAGATGGAAAAAATCATGGAAAAAACCATGGAGGGAGCCGTCAGACCCTGAAATCAACTGGACAAAGAAGAGAAAAGAGAGTCCAGAAGAGGACACCGTGTACCTCATCATGTGACAAGCTAAGGAACAAGGATCACAGGCAACCAGCCCCAGAATGCCACAATGTTTTAGGAGGAAGCATTGCCTTGATGAGGTCTTGATTTGGACGCTCTTTTAGCCTCAAAACTGTGAACTAATAAGTTCTCATTGTTTAAGCTGACCCATTGCATGGTATTTGCTTGAGTAGCCAAGAAAATTGAAACATGCATACTTATATTTATAAATAGTATATCCATGAATAGTATCCATAAACATAACTACATATGATATAACTATAATGAGGTATAACCTGCTAATTGCTTCTAAATATGCATTCTCCCTTGTTCTTTAATATAAGTTTACCTGAGCACATGTCTCTAGCTAAAGGCTATGCTTCCAAGGCTTATTTGACTTTAGCTATGAACAGTGACAAGTTTTAACCAATGAATGAATAGAATGGATACATGCAACTTCCTTCAAAGGAAAGGTACACCCTCCCTTTCCCTTTCAAAAGTCCTTTTCCAAAATCCATTAACTGGTAAATGGATAAATAAAATGTGGGACAGCCATCCAATGGAATATACTGTTCTGCAATAATAAGTAACAAACTACCAATATACACTATAGCATGGTGAATCTCAAAAACATTAAATGGAAGAAGCCAGATACAAAACAGTATATATTATATGATTCCATTTATATGAAATTCCCAGAAAAGGTAAACCTATAGATACGGAAAGCAGATCAGAGGCAGATGGGGATTGACTGCAAATGAGTATGAGGGAGCTTTTTAAGGTGATAGAAATGTTCCAGAGCTGGAGTGTGGTAATGGATGTACAACTCTATAAATTCATCAAATATCACTAAACAGCATACTTCAATATAGATAAATTTCATGGTATGTAAATTATACTTCAATAAAGCTGTTAAAAAAAAGGTTAAAAAAACTAGCTAGAATCTCTGCAGTAGGTAAAGAAGTAAGACTTCTAAATTATTAGTACTTATATGTATATGTTCAGAGATACTGTGGCAGAAAACACTGAAGTTGTCCCCAAGCATCTACTCTCTGCTTCTTACTTTAGTAGTTCCAACTGCGCTCATGGTTACCCATCTAAAGATGATCTTTCCCAGCCTCTTGAGCAGCTTGGTGTAGCTCTTAGGTTCTAGCTGATGGGATATAAGCAAAGGTGATGCATACCATTTCCTGCACATGCCCCTTAAAAGAAAGGGATGCACTCTCCACTTCCTTTCCTCCATTGGCAAGGCGATGGCAAGAGCTCTGGCAGCTCCTTGAACCCACAGATGGCAGCAGCACGTGAGGATGGCAGAGCCAGAGCCACCTAATCTTGGCCCTCCAACCCTGGAATGTATATAAAAAACCCCACTGGATTTTAGGATAATACAATTAAATTACAGAAAATGAAGACTGGATTTCACTCCTCAACATCTGTTAACTAAAATATATCTTAGGCAGCAGCTATCTTTATCAACTATTTACAGACCAGCAGTAAGAATGTTCTAATTACAGATAAACTTATGCAACAACTTCAGCTAGTTTCCAATATTTATGATCTATTGTAGATAAATATACCAGGAAATATATCCTGGACAATTATAAATATCTTAAGGGTATCCATTTAAATGTTCCAGAAGTCACTGAAGCTTTATCTTATCTTTTGGTTGTCAAGACCTACTTGTGAAACAATGACTCACCAGTCATTTTCATTTCATGCAACCACTAACATTAAAATATCACTAAGTAAAAATCTGTCCTTTTTTCCTTTCCTGTAGTTATTTCAATAAAACTAATCATTTAAGAAGTTAAATAATATAACATGCCTTTTGCAGACAGCTCATTTACAGAAAGTACACAGGTATTTACTCATCTGCCACCAGATTTAAAATAGAATCATGGCAGATAACCACTCAGGAGAAGAGGTGAAAGTCAGAAAGCAGTGCCCTTTTCTGTACTAAATAAGTCATAGGGTTAAGCCTTGTATAATTTCCATAAGGCAAGGGTTTTGTAAACATATCTACCTTATCAGGAAGATTGTATCTCAAAAAAAAGTATGTGGTTTTTCAGGCAAGACGAGAGAAACCGCCTGTTGCAACTGAAGTTTCACAGAAATAAACCTATTTCTAGAAGTATAAGTTCAGTGCTGCTACCTTAATAAAAAAACAATGAGAAAAAAATAAATAAAAAAGCAATGAGAAACAACTCAAAACCTCTGCGAGAAATAATCAAAATTCTCATAGCCATAATGGTTATATCATATGGCTCTTATAAATAAGCATGTAGAGAACAGACACCCTACTTAGAGCCAATGGTATGCTTTGTGTCATATAAAACAGAGACGCTTTCACATAGCACTAGGCAATAATAAAACTTTGACTAACAATGCTGCTTAACGAGGAGTATATAAGGTGACAATGGAAATGAAAGTAATATGAAGCTGATGCCAGTAAAATGGCACGTTTAAATTATTTTCAATATTTTCTAGGTTAAAAAAGACTATATACATCAGAAAATATACAGACTTTAAATACATCTGAAAGAAATTTTACTGTCAGATGAATCCTTTTCTGACAATCCAGACGAGACCAGAATTCGGTTTATTTCAACTAATTGGCATTCCCCATCTCTTAGACTGATATGCATTTTCCATATGAAATAAACTTATCCGATTAGATTCAGTTGGAACTGTCTCAAACAGATTCGGTTTGACCCTATTAATCTGCACTTGTTTATTCCCTGCTTTCACATCATAAGACATTTCTAGCTGTGGGGGTGTTATACCGTTATTCAGTATTCGGAGAATATTGAAGCTACATGGATCAAAGACTATATATTTAGGTTTTTCTAACACCCCTTGTAATAAGGCCTGGTATACCCTAGCCACTTATAAATGTACTATTACAGCATATGCAAGGATGAAGCAAGCATCCAATCCTTTGGGTAGATCTTTGAGTTACTTTTCCAGGACAATGGATGTGAGCAGATCTATCCATATTCTCTTGCCTGGCCCTTTTTGGGAAATAAATTTGAGAGGCTATCACAGCAGAGAAAAGACACATAAACTACAGAATGGAACATAATCATCAGTTTTATTTGGATCTGGAGCATACGGCTTGTGTTTCACTAACAGATGACAGAGGACAATGCCATTACAACTTCTTATGCTTTTTACTTTAACAATGAGTTTCCAAAAGCTTACCTCAACTCATCTTTGAATTTTCAAATGTAAAAATCAAATCTTTTACCTATTCATTTACTTGAACTACAAAACAAAAACGAAGTTGGCAAGGGTGGAGCCACTGCGAATAGCAATGCTGGGGAAAGAGCAAGAAGAGGAAGTTTCCAAAATGAGCAGGGCTTAATCAGCAAGTCACAGAAGCTCCAGCGAAAAAACTGGGATATCTGAAATAGAGCTCCTGGTTCTGGGAATAGTATTAAAAATACTGTCTCTATAGTCAACTTTATCTCCATTCCATATCATCAAGGTAAGCATTCCTATCCACTTACATCCAGTACTACATGGCTTTATATGGTAATAGTACTAATTCCTTTGCTCAGAATCTCCCCCATCCCCCACATGAATATTTTCATCTCCCAAGTGCGCTGTCAGATATCGCAAAGTCCACTGCTAAATACTCAAACAGAACAGAATTTGTGGATATTATATCATGAAATAATGTATGTGCAATATTTAAACAAGTTTCTTGAGATATATTCAGACACATAGTCTATTCTTGATCTAACTATAAAACCCCTGCATTTCAATAGATGTACATTTCATACATCCAGAATTTAATGAGTCAAGCCCAATTCAGAACGATATGTAATTCTACCTGGGCACACACCTGGGTGCTAAAACTTTGGATGCAGTTAAATGCCTTCTGAAGAATACTGACATGGATTGTACATATATCTGGGAATTCTGGGGAAAGTTTCTCAAATCCTCCAGGAAGAAAGAATTGCTCTGCTGTCTCCACATCTATAGAGAATTTTTATAGAGAACACACAGAATTTATTTTAGAGAATGTATTAAATGAAGAAAATACAGCCACTAGAATCAAACCAAAGCCTTAAGCAGGTTCCTTTACTTCTCATACCCTCATTTTCCTCATGTGTAAGATAGGTTTATACCTCCAACATCAGAGGATGATAAGAATTAGGACAACATATGCTCCTAGCACTCTGAGACAAAGTAGGCACTGATTAAATAAATGTTATTGCATGTTTCCCCTTCACCACTGTATCATATTAGTTGTTTCATCAGTCATTCTTCCTAATGTGAAGTCGGTTTGGATTTTTATTTTTCTTGCCCTTGTACCTAGCATAGGACCTAGCATAAAATACATGCTCGATAAATGAAATGCTAAATTTGAGTATCTAGTTTTATGTTTTAAAAAGTTTCAGTTAACCTCAGAAGTTTTTTCCCTGTTTTATGATCCTAAAATTTACTTTACTAGCTTTGCTGGCACAAGGACATAATCACATGACTTGTTACCTGGTTCTTACATGAATATCCTATGTTATAGTCTCTCCATCCTATGCATTCTAATATTTGATAATTTTGCTTGGTAGAAAGAGTTAAATGCTTTTAGAAGTTCCAAGTGTGCTTTCTTTATCTTCATTCATGTTCTACAATCTTTTTTTCCTTGACTAGTTCTTTCTGTCCATCTGTATATATATTAGGCTATAGGAACCATCTATTCCCTTTCTTCTTAAAAGCATCCTGTTTTAATTTCCTAGCTGCCAAAACAAATACCATAAATGGGTTGACTTGACCATAGGATTTTACTGGTCCACGGCTTCAGATGCTGCAGGCTCGCTTCCATTCAAGGTTGATATCTTCTGGCTGACCAGCAAACTCTGGAGCTCCTTGGCTTTTCTATCATATGACAATGCACATTACATTGAGTGTCTTCAATTTTTACTGTTGTGTTCTTTTTTCTTCACCCACTGGCTATTCCCCGTAGTTTTTCTTTCTGTGTCCAATTTCCTTTGCATATAAGGATTTCAGCCAGATTGGATTAAGGCCCACCCACCCTTATTCAGTTTGGACACATCTTAACTAATAACTTCAAAGGTCCTATTTACAAATGAATTCTTATCCACAGGACAAGGGATTGGGACCTGAAAATGCATTTTGTGGGATACCATGATTCAATCCCTTTTTTCCCAATATTTTATTATGAAAATTTTCAAACAGAAAAACTTCTAAAGAATTTTACAGTGAACACTCATGTACTCATCAGCAAGATTCTACCTTTAGCATTTTACTATATTGCTTTATCACATATCTATCAATTCATCCATATAAACATCCACCTTATGTTTTTTATTAGAGAAGTCTTCAGTTTACAGAACAATCAGGCATAAGGTACAGGATACTCAAATACCATGCTATTATTAACAACTTGTATGGGTGTGAAACATTTGATGAAATTGATGACAACACGTTTTTATAATTGTACTATTAACTACAGTCCAGGGTTTAAATTAGGCTTCACTATCTAGTGCAGTACCATGGATTTTTTTTTCCGCTTTTAATAAGGGGATTTATTTAGTTAAAAGTTTATAGTTCTAAATGTTAAAATAAATTTAAATTAAAATGCTAGTGATCAATGAAAGGGAGGGGTAAGGGGTATGCATGTGTGAATTTTTTTCTGTTGTCTTTTTCTGAATTGATGCAAATGTTCTAAGAAATGATTAATGAATATGCAACTATGTGATATTGTGAATTACTGATTGATTATATATGTAGAATGGAATGATCATATGTTAAGAATGTTTGTGTTTGTTGTTTTATTATTTTTTTTAATTAATTTTAAAAAGTCTATAGTTCTTCAGAGGAAAGGCAGCTAGCTATCATCGGAGCTTCTCTATCACATAGGAAAGCACAGGTGATGTCCGCTGCTCTCCTGGCTTCTGGGTTCAAACGGCTTTCCCCAGGGTGATTCCTTTCTGCATCTCCAAACGTCTGGGGTGAGCTGCAAGTGCTGAGATGGAGTATGCTGAGCTGCTGAGTTCTCTTCTGACCTCTCTCTTTTACGCCTCCAGCTAATTAAATTAAACCTCACTCATTTGGAAGGCACACCCCTTAGCTGACTGCAGATATAATCAGGCATAGATGAAATTCACATACTGATGATTCAAGTCCACAGCAACAGGACAATGGGGTATCACTTGGGCAAGCTGACACCTGAATCCAACTACCACAGACGAGTAAATACCTAAAACCACTCTTCTGCTTTCTCGGATCTTCACATTCAACCATAATTGCTTCAGCTTGCTTTTCTTGAGTAATTAGAAATGATAAATATAGTTGAAGCCTTGGGTTTCTTCTTCTTCTTTTTTTTAAAAATGTTTTTATTATAAACAATGAACAAACATACAAACATTCTTGACATGGTTATAATCAATGGCTCACAATATCATCACATAGTTGTGTATTCATCACCATGATCATTTTTTTGAACATCTGCATCTCTCCAGGAAAAGAAAGAAAAAAGAAAAAACTCATACATGCCATACCCCTTACCACTCCCTTTCATTGACCACTAGTATTTCTGTCTACTCAATTTATTTTAACTTTGTTCCCCTATTATTTATTTCTTATCCATATTTTTAACTCATCTGTCCATACCATAGATAAAAGGAGCATCAGACATGAGGTTTTCACAATCACACAGTCACATTGCAAAAGCTGTATCATTATACAATCATCTTCAAGAAACATGGCTACTGGAACACAGCTCTACAGTTTCAGGTACTTCCCTCCAGCCACTCTAATACACCATAAACTAAAAAGGGGATATCTATATAATGCATAAGAATAACCTCCAGGATAACTCTTGACTCTGTTTGGAATCTATCAGCCACTGACACTTTATTTTGTCTCATTTCTCTCTTCCCCCTTTTGGTTAAGAAGGTTTTCTCAATCCCTTAATGCTGAGTCCCAGCTCATTCTAGGATTCCTGTCCCACATTGCCAGGGAGGTTTATACCCCTGGGAGTCATATCTTATGTAGAGAGGGAGAGATCAGTGAGTTCACCTGTTGTGTTGGCTGAGCGAGAGGGCCTCATCTGAGCAACAAAAGAGGTTCTCTGGGGATGACTCTTAGGTCTAATTTTAAGTAGGCTTAGCCTATCTTTTGCAGGCGTAAGTTTCATAGGGACAAACCCTAAGACTGAGGGCTTAGACCTATTGATTTGGTTGTCCCCATTGCTTGCGAGAATATCAGGAATTCTCCAAATGGGGAAGTTGAATTTTTCCCCCTTTCTCACCATTTTTCCAAGGGGACTTTGCAAATATTTCTCTATTCACTGTTCAGATCACTCTGGGATTTATCAGGGCATCATGCTAACCTGGACAAACCTACAAAATCTCATGCCCTAGTCAAGTTTCTGTGTACTTATGGTGTTCAATTAAACTGTCCATATAAATTAAATTAGGGAATGCACTTATCAAAATATAAATTTTGTATGATAAACATTTCTTGCTTTAGTCTCACTCAGAAGTTGAAGTGTTAAAATATGAATGACCACTATTTTCAACACCCTGCAATATCGACATTTCTTTGTTCTCTCTCATGCAAAAACACTTTTTAATTTGTATATTTGGTCACTATCATAGTATACTCTAGGCATTTCTAGATTATACCATCTCAGTCTTTATCATCTATCTTTCCTTCTGGTTTCATATGTACCCCCAGCCCTCCTCTCTCTATCATTCTCATATTTAGCTTCAGTCACTAGTACCATGGATTTTTAAAAAATATTTTATTCTTTTACCATATGTATAACCTAACATTTCCCCTTTTAACCACATTCATATAGATATTTCCGTGCTGTTAATTACAATCACACTGTTGTACTGCCATCACCACCATCCATTACCAAAACATTTCCATTGTTTGAAATAGGAACCTTGTGCATTTTAACTTCTCATCCTCTATCCCCATCCTGTCCCCTGGTAACCTCTATTCTAGATTCTGGCTCTATGAGCTGGCTACTCTAATTGTTTCACAATAGCGAGAGAATACAATATCTGTCCTTTTGTGTCTGGGTTATTCACTCAACATGATATCTTGTTCATGTTCACCTATGTTGTTGCATGTATCAGAATTTCAATTCTTTTTACAGCTGAATAATAATCCACTGTATGTATAAACCACATTTTGTTTATCCATTCATTGGCTGATGGATACCAGGATTTCTTCCATCTTTTGGCAATTGTGAATAATGCCACTATCGATATTGGTCTGTAAATACATGCTTGAGTCTCTGCTTTCAATTCTTTTGGGTATATACACAGAAGTGGAATTTCTGAGTCATATAGTAGTTCTATACGTAACTTTCTGAGGGATCACCAAACTGTCCTTCACAGCAGCTGCACCATTTTACATTGACACCAGCAATGAATAAGTTCCTGTTTCTCTGCATTCTCAACACTTGTAATTTTTTGTTGTTTTTTTTTTAACAGCTGCCATTATAATGGGTGTGAAGTAGTATTTCATTGTGGTTTTGATGTGCAGTTCCTTGATGGGTAATAATGTCAAGCATCTTATCATGTACTTTCTGGTTATTTGTATATCTTCTTTGGAGAGATGTATATTTAAGTCCTTTATTCATTTTTTAAAATTAGGTTGTCTCTTTGTTAAATTAAAGGATTTCTTTATATATTCTGGATATTTCATCTTTATCAGATATGCAGTTTCCAAATATTTTCTTAATTATGTAGTTTTCATTTTACTTTCATGATAAAGTCTTTTGATACCCCAAAGGCTTTAATTTTCATAAGGTGCTCCATATCTCTTTTAGTTTCTTTTGTCGTTTTTGTGCTCTGGGTGCAAAGTCTAAGAAATCATTGCCTAACACAAGGTCCTGAAGATGCTTTCCTATATTTTCTTCTAGGATTTTGATAGCTCTAGTTCTTAAATTCTAGGTCTTTGATCCACTTTGAGTTAATTTTTATAAATGGTGTGAGGTAGGGGTTCATTTTTTTTTTCTCTCTCTCTCTCTTTGCAAATGGAGATCTAGTTTTCTCAGCGCTATTTGTTGAAGAGACTATTCTTTCCTGAGTGGTCTTTCCCCCTTGTCAAAAATCAGTAGGTAAGAGAATCCCAGAGAAGCTGAGAGATGAAATTAAGAGACGCTCAGAGGGAAAAACCCCAGAGAAGCTAAGACAGGACTCCAGAGAAGCTGAGAGAGGAAGCCACTGGAACCAGAATCTGAAAGCAACAAAATCCAGGAGTGAAGCACCAGCAGATGCTGCCATGTGCCTTCCCATGTGACAGAAGTGTCCCAGATGCCAGCAGCCTGTCTATAAATTCCAGGTCAGATAAGGAAGACATTAGAGAGATATGAAGCAGCAGGGACACACTCCTGTTGACCTTGAAGAAGCAAACTGGCATATTGTGGAAAGGACCACAAGACAGAGGATAGGGCTGTTTTGAGAACACATCTTTGAGAACAGATGTGTTCTCAAAACACCTATTGAGTTTGGAAGAGGACCCCATGTGTCAGATGAGATCACATCTCCAAATATAACCTAATTGTAGCCTGGCGAAAAATTCACACCAACCAATATATACACTAAGAAAAGACTGATAAAATAAAAAAATGATGGCCACATGAAGATGGAGACAGATTGGAGTGTTGCATCTACAAGCCAAGGAATACCAAGTATTGCCAGCAACCACCAAGAGCTAGGGGAGACCATGGAATATGTCCTGTAAAGCCTGCAGAGGGAATGTGGCCTTGCCCACACTTTGATTTTGGGCTTCTGGTCCCCAGAACTGTGCAATAATAATCTTTTGTGTGTTTTTTAAAAATCAGTTGCTGGTAAGTGTGAGGGTTGCTTTCTGAGCTCTCAGTTTGATTTCACTGGTCTACATGTCTGTCCTTGTGCCAGTAGCATGTTGTTTTGATTACTGTGGCTTTGGAAAAAGTTTTAAGATCAGGAAGTATGACTCCACCAACTTCCTTTTTCTTTTTCAGGATGCCTTTGGTTATCTGAGGCCCCTTACCCTTCCATATCAATTTGAAGATTAGCTTTTCAAATTCTGCAAAGATGGTTGTTGGAATTTTGATTGGGATTGTGTTGAATCTCTAAATTGTTTTTGGTAAGATTGGCATTTTAACAGCATTTGGACTTTCAATCCATGAATATGGGATGTCCTCTCATTTTTGGTTTTGTTGATTCTATTTTTTTGATGTTCTTTATTCATTTTTCTCTAAATTAATCTTTGTTATTTCATTCCTTCTACTCACTTTGGGTTTAGTTTACTCTTCTTTCTCTAATCCTTCAGTTTTGAGTTAGGTCTCTGATTTGAAGTCATCTTTTTTGACGTAAGCATTTAAAGCTATAAATTTGCCTCTCGACACTGCCTTTGCAATATTCCATAAGCTTTGGTATGTTGTATTTTCATTTTCATTTGTCTCAAGATATTTGCCAACTTCAGTTGTGATCTCCTCTTTAACCCACTGATTACTTAAGAGTACATTATTTAATTTCCAAAATTTGTGAATTTTCCATTTCTCTCTGTTATTATTTTCTAGCATTATTCAGTAGTTATCAGAGAAGATACATTGTATTATTTCAATATTATTTTTAATTTATTGAGCATTAAGTTTTGTGACTTAACATATGGTCTATCCTGGGGTGAGAAGAATGGGTATTCTGTTCTTGTTGGGTGACATGTTATATATATGTCTCTGTTGGATCTAGTTGGTTTAGAGTATCACTGAAGTCCTGTATTACCTTAGGATCTTCTGACTAGATGTCCTATCCATTATTCCTGAAAGCAGCATATCAAACTCTCCTAGAATTACTGCACACCATCAATTTCTTCCTTCACATCTGTAAGTAATTGCCCCATATATTTTGGAGCTCTGTTGTAAGGCACATATCATTGTTATATCACTCTGTATATATCAGTATATAATAACCGTCTTTGTCCTTTGTAATTGTTTTTGACTTAAATTTTACTTTATCTGATATTGCTACTCGTATGGTATATTTTTTTCCATTCTTTCTCCCTCAATCTACTTGTATCTTTGAATTTGAGTCTTTGGTAGACAGCATATAGTTATATCATGCTTTTTCCCCCTTATTTAAAATTTTATTTTACTTAGCTTTAAAAGTAGTGGTATTTGTTTGAATGGCTCACATAAATCCATTCCATCTAATTTCTAAAATTGATTGTTGGTGATGAATGCATAACTATATGATGATACTGTGAGCCACTGATTGTATACTTTGGATGATTATATGGTACGTGACTATATCTCAATAAAATTGCATTCAACAAGCAACAAAAAATCCATTCTATCTAAAAAGGAAATGTAAAGTGCTTCTAATAGTGGAGGTGCAGTTGGCATGACCTATCCAAAGATCTTCCACTAGAATCTGCAAACAATTGAAATGTAGTTAAACCATGAACTAGATGTTTTTATTCTTAGGCCCACAAGAGATTTTCAAAATCACTTTGATTTTTTTATTTTTTTACCTGGGAGCTCTGTTGTATTTTCATTTTCATTTTCATCGAACCCGGGTCCTCTGGCATGGCAGGCGAGCATTCTTGCCTGCTGAGCCACCGTGGGCCCGCCCCCACTTTGGTTTTAAAACCAATCAAATAGTTACAGCAGGGAGGACCACTTAGCTGATTTCTGATAACTAAGTTATGTTATCACTGAACATAATTTGTAATAAATGGTTAATGACATAATGAAGTCCTAGGAACAGAGACTCTTCAGGAGTAACATCAGTGCCACTTGTGCAGGAATAACATGGCTGTTCCTAGGGAAGCCATGTGCTACGGACTTACTCCATTGCTTATTCCACATCAAGGCAATCAGACCTGAGAGCTAAGATGATGCTCAAGCTTGGCTAAAGTTTTTACAGGGGATTAGTAAAGGAGGTATTGTGAGGTACTAATTATTGTGATACAATGTAAATACTAAACAAGATGATGAGTACTTAAGCCTATTTATATGGCCTTTGATTTATTAAAGTTATTTTATATGTCTAGCTTTTCTCATAGGATAGATGTGAGGATTAAATGAGATAGGGTAAGTGACAACCTAGTCCAGTCTGGGTATCTAGTAAGTAATATCCCTTTTTTCTTCCTCCCCATGCTAAAACAAATGAAGTCAGTTGTTGAACTTTGGAACTACTTTATAAATGAAAAGAAATTAGTTTTCCTATTGGCATACTGTCAGCATGATTCTGAATTGCTTCTAAGAGTACCTTTTCTTTTGTAAAATAAACACTTTATACTGTTTGAACTGTACATTATTACCAGACAAAGGTGGTGAGTTCTTTGCCCTATGCGCTCAATGGCCAATTCCTGAGAAAGCGTTTCAAAGAGTGAAAGAGTTTATTGCTAGATGCGAAGCAGGAGACCAAAAATCTATTTCCTTGAGCTGCAGTAATTCTGATAGTTTTATAGTATCAAAACATGGGCAGATTTTAGGATAATGAGCACAATGGCTCCAGATGATATAATTAGAGCTGATATAGTTATTGAGCATGCGCAGACCGATTACACACTTAGTCACAGAACATGTAAGAAAATGGTGGCCTTAATATAATGATAGGCGTGATTTTTATTATTACGATAAGGTGTAGGTGACTTTAGGTAAAAGTCTATGATATTGCGCATGTCAAATGGGCCCATTTTGGTTAGATCCAGCTTCAGTTATCAAGATAACTTCGGAATTGGTGTGGCTTAGTTCTGGGCTGACCCAACACTCTTCATTAATAAATATTAAGCATGTTTTTAGTGCTCACAACACTCGTAAGTCAAAAAAAGTGGATAAAATGGTTACAAGTGAGGGTCAGTCACAGGTTTTTAGAATTGTAAAGGCACATGATAAGGGCTATACAATCATTAACAGAGATCAAGGCAGTTGGATTAGTTCAAAGATTTTAGGTATTTCCCTCAGTCTACTCCAATATACCAGGAAGCAAAAAGGAATATTATAATGATTCAGCAACCATAATCATCTCTTAAATCCTAACTTATGATTACATAACATGTTACAACATGAGATTTCATTTCTGTTCAGTGTTCCTTACTTTCCATTGGGAAAAGTTAGTTCTAAGGAATGAAACCCAGGAGATATCCACAACAAAAGCATGTTAAATGTTTTTTAAAAATGATGATTCAGGGGATGCAAGGGTAGTTCAGTGGTAGAATTCTTGCCTGCCATATGGAAGACCAAGGTTCGATTCCAGATTCATGTACTTCCCAAAAACCAAACAAGCAGAACAAACAAACAAAAACAAAGAAACAAACAGAAATTCAACAAATGGTGCTGCAATAATGGGATATTCATGGGGAAAAATAATGAAAGTCATCTTATCATATAGCATAGAAAAAAAAAGGATGATTCAAAAGGCCTGAAAAGATGTCTTATTTAGAAGACAAATGAAGGACACTGCAGCCTCTGAAGTGAACTATTCTACTTATTGTTTAAAAATGTAAAGACATAAGGTAAAGCACTACTCTGAAATCAGTATGACTGATCAGTTAGGTGCAATAGGAAAAGGAAATGGACTTAAGAGTAATTTGAATTGGGACAATGATCTATCCTAAATGCTTCTGTTACATAAATATCTTGAATTGCATTCTTTCCTTCTTTTCTCTACAATGTCTGCATTGAAATCACAAAGACATATTCTCTCAGAACTAAGTAATAGTTATCATTTTGTTAGGATTCAAAATTTCAATCCAGTAGCCATCAAGATCCTAAGTAAATGCCAGACTTTCCACTTTACCATCATTGGACTTCTTCACAAATTTGACTCCCAGTTCTTCAAATCTTTCACAAGCACCATGTATATCAGGAATGGCAATTTCAATGTGATCAAATCCTCAAGTGTCTGAATTGCCATTGTCTTAACTCTGAGTTGCATCATTTTCAGTGTCCCAATTGGGTGTCAGCTCAAGTTTAGCTTTATATATAAAGTACTCTTTCAGTACTTTATATATAACCATACCATACCTTTTGCCTCCATGGTTTCTGATGAGAAATCAGCACTTGGTCTTACTGAGGATCTCTTGTATGTGATGAATCACTTTTCCTTGGCTCCCTGCAGAATTCTCTCTTTATCTCTGGTATTTGACATTCTGATTAGTATGTCTCAGAGTAGGTCTAATCAGGATTTATTCTGTTCGGAGTATGTTAAGCTTCCTGAACATGTATATTTATGTCTTTCATAAGAGTTGGGAAGTTTTAGGCCATTATTTTCTCAAATATTCTTTCTGCCCCTTCTTCCTTCTCTTCTTCTGGAATACCCATGACCTGTATGTTTGTGTGCTTCATGCTGTTACCCAAATCCCAGAGACACTGCTTAATTTTTACTTTTCTTTTCTCTATCTGTTCTTCTGAATATATGATTTTGATTGCTCTGTCTTCTAGTTTGCTGATTATTTCTTCTGCCTGTTCAAATCTGTTGTTGTATGCCTCTAGTGTATTTTAAATCTCTACTACTGTGCCTTTCATTTCTATAGTTACTGCTACATGTCTATCTCTACTTTCAAATTCTTCTTTATGCTCACACATTGTCTTCTTAATATCCTTTATCCTTTTTTTGCATATTTCCTTCATCTCCTTGAATTGATTTAGATTTGTTCCAATTCTGAATTTCCTCTGAAATTTTCATTTGTTCCCTTGACTATGGCATACCTTCCTGTTTCTTAGTATGGTTTATAAATTTTTGCTGATATCTAAGCATCTGATTATCTTGATGAGTTAATTCTGAAGTTCTGTTTCTCTCTCTTGTCTGGCTTTGTTTTAAGGCTCATCTTTGGCACTTGGTCTATCTTATTCTAGACCTTTAGAATTGCCCATGTTTAACTGTTTAGGCTTTCTCAGCTCTTATCTGATTCTTGCCCTAGATATGTGGTGCAATTTTTAAGACTGCACTTTTTGTGTAACTGTTTCACCTCCAGGAGAGAGCTTCCTTTCCTCTATTCCTTTTCTGGGAATTTTGATCTGTTCTGTTTTTGTGCAGACTTTTCTCCCCAGGTCCTATGATTTGTTTAAATTCTCTCCCTCACTCTGCGCCCTGTTATCATTATACTTTTTAGTTCTGGGATCTGTCCTATCTTAGGGTAGTTCAGTTAAGCCATGCCCCCCACTTTTTTTTTTTCTTTGAGGCTTGACTACCTCCAGTTTCTTCTCCATTTGGGTATTCCACCCTGGGGAACCAGATAGGTTCAATACAGAAAGGTTGGTCACTTCAGAAAACTCTGTTTTGCCTTTAGGTGTCCAGCCAACTGAAACTGGATTGAGGGCACAACAGTTCTTACCAGCCTTTCTTTTGCAGTTGCTTTTTTTTTTTTTTTTTTACCCCTGGGGGCCCTTTTGTAGGCAGCATTCCTCAATGCTTGTGTTCCACCCTGGGTCTTTGTGGACTTAGTACTCTGTGCCTAGATACGTGTGGTGTTCTAACTCACTGCTGTGCTCTACAGTCTCAGCCCGCAGTGGGAGTGACCCAGCCATGTTACCTCTGTGTAACCCCCAAGCTGTGTGGGACTGAGAGGAATGGTAGCCAACAGGTGTCTGGAACAGAATTTTCCTGTTTCTTCGATTTAGCATTTATGGAATTCTTCTCCAGTCTCTACCATCCTCCAGAGTTTTAAGCAAGTGGGATTTGTCCTTTTGTTTGCCAAATCTCTGGGGAGGCTTTTTCAGAGGGTATCTATATCATCAAGTTGATGATGACATCACTAACCTGTTGTTTAATGTTTTTGTACTTATTTAATATCTACTTTCCTACTCTATTAAAAATCCTGTAAAGGCAGGACTGTTTCTATTTTACTCATTTCCATATTCTTAGCACAAACAAATTACTCGGCACAAAGTGTATAATTAAATAGTTAATGAATAAAAGGTTTAAATTAGCTTATAACTGCTAAAACTATCTATAAAAAATGTTAACATGGGACATTGCATAGAATTTTTAAAATTTTGGACCTCACATGCTACACTTAGCCCCATTATGTTTCACTGACACACTGTTTCACCTGGATCTTTCTGGATCCTGATTCTGTCAACACTAACTATACTTCTCAGGTCCTCTATAAGGTTGGTAGACATGCTGTGAAGAATATATTGGCTCCATATAAATAAGCATACTTTCTTTAAGAGGCTGTTAAAAGATAATTTTAAATATAAACCACCTTTGTATCTGATATCCTGAACTGCTATTCTCTGGACTATTAAAATATTTTTCTATTATATCAATAAATACACTTAACTTTGCTTTGATACATATTTGAATAAATAGGCTGAAAAATCAGATTAAAGTCAGATGGTACCAGTTGCCAATTAGAACAATACACTTCCTCGTTAGCATATGTCATCTCCACAGCCAAGGAAATTCAAAATAAACAGAACCACTGACTGGTCCACCTAATCACTGTAAGTACGCTTGCTATAGAAGGAGGTGCTTCTTTCATGTATCAAGCACCCAGTCAAACACTGAACTTTTGAAATTCAGACAAGCATGATCACCTTAATATCCACATATCTTAAAAACAGTGAATAAAAATCAGATGATAACAGTGCCAATCATTGTTAGAGCAATTTTTCATCTTCAAGAGGCATACTTCGTGAATAAGGGAACTCTAATTAAAGATTTGATTTCTAACTTAACACCTTTCTGAGAAACGGTTGAAGTGTAGAAAAGTTCTGGATACTGATAATCAAAGGAATACACAATCAATCAATGAGCGCAAAGCACAAATACCATGCATTCTGGACAGTGATTAAGAGCACAGCCTTAGGACTAAAGGAGCCTGTGTTCAAATTTTGGCTTTACTACTTTCTAGCAGTGAGAACTTGAACAAGTTACTCAGTCTGTACCTTTGTTTCCCTATCTGTAAAGTAAGTCATAAAAAATCTTCCTACCTCATGGAGTTGTTCTATTAAATAAATTAATACATAGTATGCATTATTCTTATTCTGTATTTATTTTAGTGCTATTAAGATAAAAGAGGTCATCACGCTGTAGGATTTATGGACTTTGCACTTTGTTCCTTATTATGACAATTCTCTTTCATCACAATTTGAAAGCATACTAACTTCCTTTTTTCTTACTCCAAATCCCCAAATATGAAGTCAATAAAGAATCAAGAAAGGAAATTATTTCCCTCTAAAGGATTATCAAACAAACTATTAGACAAGTACTTTTTACTGTTAAGTGGGAAATTCTCTACATCAGAGCAAGACTGATATCTACAAAAGCAGAGGGCCCATGGCGACTCTCAGAGCAAAGAGGGTCAATACAATGTTGGCAATGCTGTCATCCTACAGGCACATCCCACATTACATCCTACAGGCACATCCCACGTTACACTTCACATGGCAATCAGGCTCAACCTCCTGAGGCCAGAGGCAAGCTGAATCCCACTGGTTTGGTCTAATAAGATGAGAGGTAAGTGTAATTTCAGTAGGAATGCATAATGATTTTATATAATGTTCAAACATGTTCCATATACAAAAACTACTGCAACGTCATATACAAAAACTACTGAATGTCTTTATCTCAATTCAAATGGAATCACTACATTTGTTTTATACTTTGTTTTCCCCTTGAAGATTCTTGAGAGAGAGGTGACAGGTGGCACTTTATTGTTGGATACTTAATAACCACTTCAAGTTTGATTAGCATGTAAGTATCTTCAGTACTTTATTCTTCAAGTCACTGGGAGTAAATAATAGTTTCTATAATTTCCACTTGCCAGAATCTTTCAGAATGAGTAACATTCCTTCCATTTATTTATTTGTCCAATTTTGGTAGGATGTCTACCATGATTTGATGTGATAATGGTTGAGAAAAATGTCAAAGGGAGTAGTGCATGCCATTTATTGCTTTGGAAGAATCAGGAAATATGTGCCAGTTGAAAGTCCTTGTCTTTTGACAAGTACCTGTTATACAGAAACTTTTGCCTCCCTGGGTCCAGTCTCAACAACCCTCTCTTCCACCAAATGCAATGCTCCAACTTCCACTTTCATTAAGGTTTATAAAGAGTGCTCATTTCCTGAAGTAATAGATGAAAGTCTTTCCTAGGAGAAAAATGAATTTGGGAGTCCAGCTGTGGTAGTTAGATTTAGCTGTCAACTTGGCCAGGTGAAGGCACCTAGTTCTGCTGCTGTGTACTTGAGCCAATGGTATGTGAACCTCATCTGTGGCTAGTTACATCTGGAGTCGGCTAGGAGGCATGCCTGCTGCAATGAATGACTTAATTGGCTGGTGCTTAAATGAGAGAGCACAACATAGCACAGCCTAAGCAGCTCAGCATACCTCATCTCAGCACTCGCAGCTCAGCCCAGGCCTTTGGAGATGCAGAAAGAAGTCACCCTGGGGAAAGTTGTTGGAACCCAGGGGCCTGGAGAGAAGACCAGCAGAGACCATCCTGTGCCTTCCCACGTAAGAAAGAACATCAGTGGAAACTTAGCTGCCTTTCCTTTGAAGAACTAACAAAATAAATCCCCTTTTATTAAAAGCCAATCCGTCTCTGGTGTGTTGCATTCCAGCAGCTAGCAAACTAGAACACTAGCCAACTCAGTGATAGGTCATACCTCTCTTAGTTAAATAAAATGATGTTCAGATCTATTCCAGCCTTCTCACCTATCCTCCTCACTGCCCCCCTCCCAACACAGAAGACTGGTTATTGAAAGTATTTAATTCTTGTGTAATAATCTTGAGGGCTAAGTTATGCCTTATTTTCAAATGTTATTTGAAGTGTTCATATCAATGACAAATTGAAATATACATTTACAGATTACATTAACACTTAAAATGGAAGATATATTTCCTGTCTGTTTAATATGAAGCTGAGCAGTCTACACTTAAGAGAAAAAGCAATTTGCACTTTTCAGGCTATAGCAATAAAAATGACCACTTTCCAAGAAGGAATCACACTAATGTAAGTGCAACTGTTAGGTTGGAGAGAACCGCAGAGTTTCTGGGCTTCCAACCAAAGATCAAACTTTAACCATTTAGAGGACTTGTCCTGATTCTAGTATTTATTATATAATGTGTGGTTATAATTCTGCTTTAGAGATACTGAATCCCAAATCATCAAAACTACTGTCAAAACCCATCACTCACTAAATGCACCTGGGATCTTTATTTTTCTCCATCATAATTCGTAGGATGTACTTATGAAGGAACAAACTGATTTGAAGGTACATTAATGCAATTCTGAAACACTAGGACACATGTTCAATAGAGCATTAGTGACTTGGAGACGATAATTTCCAACTTATATCTCTAAAGTAGGATATGCCAAAAGTTGTTTCAACAGGCTCTATAAGTGGGATGCTTGGCTATTAACAATATTAGGATTATTCCAAAGAGGACCATTGAGTATGAACAGTAGAGAGCAGCTTTCTGGAATGTATCATCCCTTCCAAGCATTCTGCATAACAGATAATTGTTGAGATCTTGATTAGAAAAGTACCTGCTAGTGATATGTCACAAGAGGATAAGCAATACAGGTAACCAGGATCTATCTAATAGATTTGTATTAAAGCCTTAAAGGAAGATAAAAATCAAATGGTTCTTGGGCAGCTGCCGTGGCTCAGCAGGCAGAGCTCCGACCTGCTGTGCTGGAGGTCTGGAGTTCGATCCCTGGTGCCTCCTGCCCATATGCAAATTTAAAAAAAAAAATCAAATTGTTCTTGATGGTCTTTAAAAGTCACTTGCATGCTTAAGAGAAGGCATTCAAGATACAATCCTATAGTGTCAACAATTCTGTTGTGATTTATGTGGGTATCTGCATCTGTTTTTCTTTTTTCCTGGAAGCATGAGAAAAAACGCTTAGCAGTAGCTGTATTCAGAAATTACTTCGTCTCCATTTTTTAACTTAACATACATTGATTTTCTTTCACTGTTTTAAGGACAACAGGAATTGTTTGGATAGGGAGATGATCCCGAGTGGTAAAATTATGAGAAATTTCTCTGTTTTGGTTTTTGTTTATATTTGTTTTCCAAATTTTCTGAAATCAACATGTTATATTAGACATTAATAACTAATTGTCATTAATTGTCAGAAGAATCTTTAGGGAATAAGCCTATTTGGTAAGCTTCATTTAAATAAATGCTTGTAATATGTGTTAATAAACTTTATTACATCATTTCCTTAATCAAAACCTTCATGTATAGAATTAAAAATATAATTTACTTAGCATTACACATGAAAACTTTCATGACCAACTTCCACTCCTATTCCTTCCTCAGCCTCATCTACGTATATTTAAGAAACATAGCATTTATATATTTCAAACAGGTAACTATGATGATCACAAAGAGGGTCATTTATTATATATGTGGTAGATTACTGTTCAAAAAATTTTCACATTCCCTACCCCCCAACCTCTATGGTGAAGTATGCTTACCTACCCTACTGATATTGGAACTAGCTTTGTGATTTGCTTTAGAAAATGGAACATGGGCAGAAATCAAACTGGGCTAGTTCCAAGCCTCAGCCTTTATAAGGCATCAAATGTGTCCACTGATCACTCTGGGAACCTCCAAACAGCTCTAGGTGCCTACCGAATGGAGAAGATGAGAGGTGTGAATGGGTCTGTGGCCTAGGGCAATGCTCAGCTACGCCCAGGCAGGATCTACCAAGATAAATTAAATCCTATCCACCCTTAGGTTCATAAGAGAAAGATAAATGCTTATTGTGTGCCACTGAGATTTATGGTTGCTTGCTGTACACAACAATATCTGACTAAAAAACATATGATAGAAGTACTCTTTAAAATAACCTTACCTGATTAATTAATGTTCTCCATTCGCTCTGTGAAAGCCAACTGATACCCCAGGTATGCTAAACTTTCTTGGTTTCTTGGCTATTTCCACAGTGGAGCTTATGCTTAAAAAGAATTAACTGCATTTGTTCCAAAACCTGTTTATATTCATAATAAAATAAGTATGAAAGGAACAGAATTGCTGTTTCTGTAATAACCGAGCAATTTGTAAAGACTTGTGAAGATGAGAAGTTACATACAAAAATCATGGTCACATTAAATGATGGCAATACCACTGAGAAAGACTAAAAAAAGTTACAAGATTTCCATAACTTTTTCATTAGATTGCTTCACAAGTTTATTAATCTATTATCCCTTTTTACGGAAACTGAAACAGGAAAGCATTATGGATTCCAGAATTCATATTCAAAAGAGTATTACAGGCTCTATACCAAAATTGATAATGAATATATATTTATGTTTTACTTAATATAAAATGTTTTTGTATGTATCATTTGTTATGCTTCCCCTCTTGAACCAACTTTTTCAATTAACCAACCAACTATAGCCCTGATTGTGCCAGGTAAAAGGGTTTCATTAGCTGTTCAGCCTAACAGAAATCTTATTGTGAATATTATAGTCATGATGTTATGGTGTTATTTTGTTATGAATCCTATTTAATAAGCTAGCCTGAAGTCCTTGCATTAAATTTCAATCTTATAATTTGATTTCATGTTGAGCTTGAGCATAGTGATAAGTTTTGGATATAATACTGCCTTCTCTAACAATCATTATTTTAAATTTCTGTTAACTTCACCTAAAATCTGATTCATTAGATTTTTGAAATACAAGGATGTCTTCCTAATAAAAAACATTCAGAAAAGCAGGAACAGAATGAAACATCCTCAACATGATAAAGAGCACACATGAAAACCCACAGATAACGTCATATTCTATGGTGAAAGACTGAATGCCTAAGATCAGGAATAAGACAAGGATTTCCACAGTCATTACTGTTATTCACATTGTACTGGAAGTTCTAGCCAGAGCAACTAGGCAAGGAAAGGAAATAAAAACATCCAGATTGGAAAGGAAGAGGTAAAACTCTCCCTATTTGCAAATGACATGATCCTATACATAAAGAATCTTGAAAATCCACAACAGAGTTACTAGAGCTAATAAATAACTTTCAGCAAACTGACAGGGTACAAGATTAGCATGCAAAATTCAGTGGTGTTTTATACACTAGTAAGAAACAATCAGAACAGGAAATTAAGAAAAAATCCATTTACAACAGCAACTAAAAATCCATTTACAATAGCAACTAAAAGAATCAAACATCTAGGAACAAATTTAACCAAGGATGTAAAGGATACACAACACTGCCAAAAGAAATCAATAGGTTGGGCCACAGTGGCCCAGCAAAGTTCTCACCTGCGATGCCGGAGACCTGGGTTTGACTCCTGGTGCGCGCGCGCACACACGTAATGTTCATTGATTGGAAGACTAAATATCGTTAAGATGTTAATTCTACCCAAAGCAATGTAAGGAGTCAATGTGAGAGACTGCAAGGACTATAGGAAAAGTATATCCCAAGGGGGAAGCCAATGGAGAGAGAAGGGGAGGCAGCCCCCTGCCCAGTGAGGAGCATTCCTGGGCATCCAAGTGGCTGTGAGGGAGGCTGCTTGGGGACCCTGACTGATATGAAAGGTAAACTTGAAGAGGAGCTGTTGTCCCACCTCCCCTCAGCTGCAGGAAATTTATCAGGGTGGCTCCTTCTTACCTTTAGCTAGGTAGGGACCAGCTGCGGGTGCTGAGTCCCCTCCTGAACTGGGTCCCTCTGTGTTTGAGAGTTCACGTTTGCTAAATGGTACTAATGGGATATAAAGGAAATCCACAGGTAATACAAACATTTCAATACCCAGACGAGCACATCCTCTGAGATGAAGCCCACCTTAGCTAGCCCAATATCCAGGAAGCTCCCTGTTCTTCATGCTCAAGAACTTAGGTCACAAATACGATATAATCTCACTTATATGAAATAATTAGAAAATGCAAATACATAGTCAGAAATTAGAATACAGGATGCCAGGGGCCTGGGAGGAGGTGGAGAGTGGAGAGTTAATGTTTAGTTGGTACAGGGTTTCTACGTGGGGTGAGATGGAAAAATTTTGGTAATGGAGGGTGGCGATGGTAGCACAAACATTGTAAATGCGATTAACACCACTGAACTGTATACCTGAAAGTGGTTAAAATGGGGAATTTTATGTTATATATAAATTACCAGAATGAAAATTAAACAAACCACAGAACTGCACAACAAACACAATGAACTCTAAAGCAAACTATGGACTATATTTCTCAATGGACCATATTTAATAATATAATTACAATAATATTGGTCAGTCAATTGTAACAAAGTTACCACACTAATGCAAAATGTTAATAATAGGGGAAATGCATATGTGAAGGGGGTACATATGGGAATTCTGTACTTTCTGCATGATTTTTCTATAAAACTACAACTCTAATTTAAAAAAAACAGAAAAAAAAGAGTCAATACAACATCAAAAAAATTCTAACAAACTTGTTTGCAAAAAGTCATATGGAATAATAAGTCAGCCCTGAATAGCCAAAATCATTTTGAAAAACAACAAAATTGGAAGAATCATGTTTCCTGATATTAAAGCTTATTACAAAGCTATGGTAATCAAAACAGTTTGACACTGGCAGGAAAGAAATATAGACCCATGGAACAGAATGGAGAGTTCTGAAATAAACCCTCACACTTTAGACCAACTGATTGTTCACAAGGGTGCCAAATCTTCCTAGTGAGGAAAGAATCGTTTCTTCAACAAATGGTTCTGGGAGAACTGGATAGCCATTTGCAAAAGAATAAAGATGGATCCCTACCTCACATAGTATATAAAAATTAACTCAAAATGGACCAAAGACCTAATTTTAAGAATCAAAACTATAAAACTCTTAGAAAAAAACAGAGAAAGCATCTTCAAGACCCTTTTGTTAGAAAGTAGTTTTTAGACTTTACAACAAAACACAAGTAACTAAAGAAAACATTGATAAATGGGACTTAATCAGAATGAAAAACTTTTGCATATCAAAGCACTTTATCAAGAAAATAAAAAGACAACCTACAAAATTGGAGAAAATATTTGGAAACCTTACATCCAATAAGGGTTTAATATCCAGAATATAAAAAGTACTACAATTCCGCAACAAAAAGACAAACAACCCAACTAAAAAATGGGAAAACAACTTGAATACACATTTCTCCAATAAATATATGAAAAGAAGTTCAATATTATTAGCCATTAGGGCAATCAACGCAATCAAAACCACAATGAGATAGCCATTCCATACCCCCAAGAATGGCCACTATTTAAAAAAAAAAACTGAAAATAAGTGTCAAGAGAGGATGTGGAGAAATAGGAACACTCATTCATTGTTGGTGAGAATGTAAAATGGTATAGTCACTGTAGAAAACAGTGTGGTGGTTCCTCAGTAAGTTAAGCATAGAACTACCATATGACTCAGCAGTCCTACCACTAGGTATATATGCTCAGAAGAATTGAAAGCAGGGACTCCAACAGGTATTTGGACAGTGATGTTCACAGTGGCATTATTCACAATTGCCAATAGGTGGGAGCAGCCCAAGTGTCTATCAACAGATTAAAGGATAAACAAACAAACAAAAAAATACAGACACACACACACAGACACACACAGACACACACACACACACACACACACACACACGGTGATATATATTTATCCATAAAAAGGAATGAAGTCCTGATACATGTTACACCGTGGAAGAATCCTGAAGACATCACGTTGAATGAAATAAGCCAGACACAAAAGGACAAATACTGTATGATCCCTCTTATATGAAATAAAATTCACGAAATCAGAAACTATAACACAGGTTACCAAGGGCCAGGTGGGGAGGGGAATGAAGAGTTTAATGTTTAATTCGTAGGGAGTTTGTTTGAGGGGATGAAAAAGTTTTGGCAGTGGATAAAGGTGATAAAGGCACAACTCCGTGAATGTAATTAACACCACTGAACAGTATATTTGAAAAAGGATAAAAAGGGAAATATTAGGTTGTATCTGTTATTGCACACACACAAAAACACAGAAATGTACAACACAAAGTAAGAATTCTAAAATAAAAAGTAGACTAAAATTAATAGCATAATTATAATGATTTTGTTTTACAAATTGTAACAAAAGTACCACAGTAGTGAAAAATATTAATAACAGGGAAACTGGGGGTGGGGGTAGGACAGTATATGGGAACTTTGTACTTTCTGCACAGTTTTTCTGTACATTTAAAACTGCTCTAAAAAACCCCCTCAAACCAAACCAATCAAACCAAAACAAAGACATTATGTAAGGAATAAAGCCTGAACCCCTTCTCCTGACCCTCGGCCCCTAACTTTCTCCCGACCTCATTTCTTATCACTGTCTGCTCCTGGATCATGCATTTATCCTCCTCTTATGGTAATATATCCAGCTCTTTACCACCTTGGGACCTGCCTGTCTCTAAGAGAGTTCTTGTGCCTTAGTTTTTTCCCTGATTTTCTCATGGCTGGTATGTTATTCAGATCTCACATGACACCTCCTTAGTGAGGCCCTCATTGACTACCCAATTTAAAGCTCTGATTAATCACTTTTGATCATATCACTCTATTTTAATAAAGTCTCTGTATAGTGGTATTACTAGCTGTTTATTTTTCTTGTTGTATTTTACCTTTCCCCACTACAGTATAAGATTCACAACAGATAGTATGTCCTTTTTGTCCACACTTAGATTTCTAGGGCAAAGAATATATCATAGCACAAAGAAGTAGATCAATGAAAATCTTTTCTTTACATGCTGTATGGCAGGGTTACATTTGATTATTTTTCCATGTGAGTATCCCGTTATTACAGCATCATTTGTTGAATTTTTGCTTTATTTTGTTTTTGTTTGTTTGTTTTGCTTGTTTGTTTTTGGGGAACTGCATGGACCAGGAATCGAACTTGGATCTCCTACATGGCAGGCGAGAATTCTACCACTGAACTACCCTTGCACCCCTTCAATGAATATTTTTGATTATTAAATTGAATGCACATGTGGGTGGCTAAGGCAAAACATAACAAACCTAGAATAAGATTTTCAATCATTGTAGACAAACTATGATATTATAAAACAGAGAAATAAAATTTGTGCATCATGTTTCATATCAACTGTTCTTATAAAATCTTCTGTAAAAAGATATTTTGGATTGACCTACAAATCAATCTCCACCTCCAGTATCAAACATAGAAAGATTATTTCTCAACATCTGAAACAGAATTAAACACAGAAAGTTCTAATTGCTATAACAGAAGCTGATTGAATAATTAAATATATGATAAAAAGCAAAATAAATTATTTTTGGATAGTGAATTTATTTATGAAGTCTTGCTAAAAGTTTGTCACTTTTTATTTCAAGAATATTAAAAGGGAGGTGCATGGGTGGTTCAGTTGTAGAATGCCTCGCCTTTGATGCAGGAGACCCGGGTTCAATTCCCGGACCATGCACCCCCTCCCCCCAAAAAAAAGAATATTAAAAGAAAAATCAGTGGGAATAATATCAAGTAATATGCATACACCACTTACTGTGTTAGGTATTTTTAAGGGCTTTATGAATATTACCAAATTTAACTCTCACAACAATCCCTTAAGGCGCTACTTGTATGATTCCAATTTTAGAGACAAGAAAAATGACGTTCAAAGAGGTCAAGTAACCTGCCTAAAGTTACAGAGCTAGTGAGAGGTGAGGTGGGATTTCATCCCACGAGTTCAGCTCCAGAATCTATGCTCATAGACTTTACTCCATACTGTACATACATGTTTCAGCTGTAGAAAAGATGCAAATGCAAATGATGAACCAAGATTCTACAAATATCTCTGAATGGACATCAAAATATGATTCTTTTTCTAAGTGTCAACATTTTGATATTGAGGTATTTATTCATTTAGCAATTATAGTCTGTTTCAGTTTTAAAATGTGACATTTCTCTTTAAACCATTTTCCCATCTATCTAGTATTATAATACAAGACTTTCCCTGTTGACACTTTTATTCTGTCATTAGTAGACACCTCAGACGTAGACGTCTAACTTATAACACCACCCTTTTACCTCAGAATTTCTGCCTCCCCTCCCCTATACAGATGACCCTCCAATGTCATGTTTGTATGGTAAAATTACTCCCAGCCTAAACAATTGATTGTGTTAGGCCCCATTGACGTAACTCAGAGCCTCTCCAAGAAATATTTGTAGGGTGAAATTACTCCCAGCGAAACAATTGGTTGGCTCAGGCCCCCTAACCCAACACTATTCAATCGGATCCTTGCCAAGGAGTCTGGAAATGGGATTCAGGGGTAGCAACTTAATTCTGCATATGGCAGAGTTGTAAATCTAGATGCTGTACGGTAGCCACATTCTGCCATGGCAGTGAAGAAACAGAGAACAAGGCAACAGATAGATATAAAATAGACCATAAGAGGGAAGTTAATTAGATGGCAAGAGGAAGGGAGAGTCCCTGCCAGCATCAGTACAGTACCAGCCCCGCTGCCTGGTTGAACTCCTACCCTTGCATTTAAAAGGACACACCCTGGTGTCCTTATGATAAATTTCCTTTCTTCTTTAAGATAGCTCAATATTTTATTACTTGCAACTGTAAGAACCTAAACTTGCCTCAGAACTGATAAACAAAATGAGGAAAGAGTTGGCTCCTTTACTAAATTGAAATTAATGAAATATTGCCAAAATCTGTACATGTTAACAGCAAGAATAAAAACTGTTCTGATTTTAACCTTAAAAAAACATACCGATGAGTCTTAATTGGCTTTATAATTAAGTGAAATAATTATCCAGTGGAGATTTAGAATTAAATTGTGTTGATTTTATTATTTTCCCCCATCTCGGCACACAGAATTGTTATGAAGTTTTTTTTTTTAATTTGGTATGTTAGATGAAATCTATGTGCCAATCTGATGTAGGAAGTAATTACAGAATGCTACCTACATCTTCTACTTATAGAACAGAGAAACTTTAGCTTCCAGAAAGAACTTCCTGTCTTTGCTGGTACAGTACTACTGTTTTGATATAGTCAGTTAAGAACATTATATACTGCCAAATCAGTACAGCCATGTGCTAGTCTGGGTCACAGGCTTTTGTTAACATTTGTCTCACCACAGAACATTTAAGTCTCTTACAGAGGTACCACGACTTAGAATTTCTACTGATGCAGAACATGGTAAAGCCAGAGTGGGTCTTTTTTTTTCTTCACAACTTTCTTTTTTTTGCATGGGCAGGCACCAGGAATCGAACAAGGGTCTCCAGCATGGCAGGCAAGAACTCTGCCACTGCGCCACCATTACCCGCCCTCTTCACAACTTTCTTGATAGTCATCTTTCCCATCACAAAAACTTTTCCAATATATTAAGATAGGAAACTTGCAGAAATTTTCAACTTTCCTCAATCAGATACTCTTCATAATAGATCAGTTACTGCTTCTTCCAAAATAAAATTACTATAGTCAATGCAAGAACAAAGCAACATGAGTGGTCTAATTTCCTTATTCACACTGACATTATTAAATGTCTAAATCCAGACATGTGTCAACTCTTCTCACCTGCATTACTGAAATGCTCTTTAAAATTTTTCCGTTGGTAATCTGGCCCCTCCCGTTCTAATCTTACTGCTACCGTAATCAATATCATTTACTCAGCAGATGGCACATACAAACTCCCTCCTTCACACACTGGCCTTCCCACCATTCTGAGGCTCAAACCTATGATCCTCTTTGCCATCTTCAGGGCAGAAGACTTCAAGGTTCCTGTAGGAATCATATCCTGATAGTGATTCTCTAATCATGAAAATGCAAACAAAGTAATTCTTCAGGGTACCCCAACTAGTTCATTTTCTCATTTGGTCTTCCCCTTCCTTTTCCACATCACCATGGTGCCTTGCTATTCATCCCATTCCTTCCTAGGCCTTCTCTCATCTGATAGTTTTTCTTTGATAAGAAGGAAGACAACTGGTTAGAGCTTTCACTGTGCTAAATACTTTACATGTTATTTAATCTTCCCTGTAATGAAATGAGGTAGTACTATTTCATTCATTTTTTTTTTTAGTTGAGGAAACTGAAGTTTAGAGAAATTAAGTAATTGACCTAGTAAGCAGCAGATTTAAAACCTGAACTGAGGACTGCGTAACTTTAAAGCCACCCAAATATTTAAACTTTCAGTCTTTTCACAAGATGTTCCCCCTGCTTGGAAAGGTCCTACATCCTTCCTTCCCTGGCAAGCACCTGCTCAGCCTTCAACCCCCAACTCAAGTACCCTCACCCTCCGTGTGAAGACTTGCTCTACACTCTGCTGAACCAGTGGTAATTATTCCCCACTTTGTTCTACCCTATGACACGATGACAGCCAGTATCACCCTCATAAATATTCAGTTTGTCTCTCTCTTTTTTTTAAGTTTGTCTCTTCTATTGGACTTTGAGGTCTTTGAAGGAAGGGATATTCTATTTACGCCCAGCTCATTGTAATGACCAAAAACTGTAATATTACATACGACCCTACACTAACATACTGCTGAAGGCAGTGTTCCCTTCAGAGCCACTTTATAGATTAAAAAGTTGAAATAATTCAGCAGAATATAAATTAACATTTAACCTGAAGCATTCAAGCCTGCCAGAGAGTATGAATTACTTATAGACTTGTTCATTGTTTAAATACTAGAGCATGCATTTTAAATTTAAATACCCATTCATTTGGAACTCATAACAAAAGTAATCGGTGTGATCTTTTCCCTTCATTAATACTAGTATAGTACAAACATAATTGGAAATGGTGCAGGTATTAGAGAGGAATGCTGGCCAATTCACTCAGAGACAAAATGCCCTGACTGTGGAACTTAAGAGACCAGCTCCTTCAGTTGTTCTCACTTTTTGTGCAAGACCTCAAGTTGAGTGAGACAGTTTGGTGGGTGGGTAGGGGGTACAATTTGGCTTCTAAATGCCAGCCAATTAATTTCAGTCTGTAATAAGCAAAGAAAAAGTTATTGGTTGGAATTAATGGGAGGCAGGAATACTGTCCCAGCAAGATACCTTTTTAAACGTTTCTGGAATCATTTTGACACTGGCTTTTCCATCTAATGTACCAACTTAATCATGCTGTTGTTAAAAAGTTCTTAAGTATGTTTCTTGATGATGACTGAACAATGATATAGCCTTCACAATGAGACTCTGTGAATGTGGAAACCTTGTGTCTGATGCTCCTTTCAGCTACTATATCAACAAAAGAGTAGAACATATGGAATAAGAATAAATAATAGGGGGAACAAATGAAAAAATAAATTTAGTTTGAAATGCTAGTGATAAATGAAAGCAAGGGGTAAGGGGTATGGTATGTATAATCTTTTTTTTCTCTATTATCGTTTTATTTCTTTTTCTGATGTCTTTTTATTTCTTTCTCTAAATCGATGCAAATGTTCTAAAAAATGATGATATGCAACTATATGATAATATTAAGAATTACTGATTGTATATGTAGAATGGAATGATATATTAATGTTCTTTTGTTAAGTTTTTTAATTAATAAAAAAGTTTAAAAAAAAA